>APFE030551754.1:183930-199973 GCA_000404065.3 Pinus taeda | reverse complement strand
GGCCATTTGGCTTCGCAAGATGTTGTTTGGCTTATTTGGTCAGCCGTTGAGACCTTCAGTGATTTACTGTGATAATCAGAGTTGCATTAAACTCACGGAGAATCCAATATTTCTTGACAGGTCAAAGCATATCGGGATCAGATATCATTTCATCAGAGACTATGTTCAGAAAGGAGCTGTGAAGCTTGAGTATATTTCCACTGATGAGCAGGTAGCAGACATTCTTACCAAAGCCTTACCACGGGGCAAGCATGTTTACTTCAGAGACAAGATGGGTGTGGTGAGGAACACCTTCCTCGTAAGAGGGAGTGTTGAAATTTGGTACTGGAGGACAGGTGGTTCCCTTAGGCTTTGATCTTTGGCCTAGGGAAAAGTGTCCAAAAGATTTTAATTTTTCTCCTTAAGTGACTTTATAATTTTTATAAAGTTAAATCTAATTTAAAAGTGACTTTAAGTGATAAAGTTACTAAGTCTAATTTTAAAGTGACTTTTATAAAGTCAATGTAAAATTAGAAAGGGAAAAGTGACTTTGGAAATAAATGACTAAGTGGGTCTTTATTAAAGTGGGGTGAATTAAAAAATAGAAAGTGAGATTTAAATGAGCATTTAATCTCAGCCCTAGATCTCAATCTATTTCAGCCATTGGATTTAGGGTTCCCCAAAAGTCACTTAGGGTTAGATTAAAGGAGGAAAAGGAGGAAAAGGTCATTCATTCTTTCATGAGCAGATTGAGAGAAGGAGAGTAAGAGAGTAAGGGAGATTTCTGGACAGTGAGGAGAAGGAGGCAGCAGCTTGGCATACATTTCAAGGCAGCGTTTCAGCATGTTCGTATAGTTGAGTTAGCACACAGTGAAAGGCAGATTTTTCGGCACTATTTTCTAGAAAGGCCGTACAACAGTTTTGGTTCAAATTTCAGGGAGGCCGTACAACAAGTGGTTGTACCTTGGCACGGTTTTCTAGGCATAAATCTGTACAGATGTACTGCTGTTTTTTTTGCACAGAAATCGAGGAAAATCGTACAACAACATTTATGGCAGCTTGCATGCTTTTCTAGGCAGTCCGTACAACAACATTTAAGGCTGAATTTTGGGCACAAAAATCGAGGAGGCTGTACAACATTTATTGCTGTTCTGTTTTGCTGTTTGCAAGTTTTTCTAGTTGGCTGTGAGGCACGGAAAACGAGATAAGTTGTAAAAGTTTGCTTGCTAATTTTTTGCTGAATATTTCTCACACTGTAAAAAACATTTTCTAGAAATGATGAGCTTTCGAACTGGTTTTCCCCAAGAGTTGTAGGGGGTTTTTCCAGGGTCACCTTGACCAAAAATCACTGTGTTTAAATGTGTTGAATGGCTGTTTGTATGTGCTGATATTTATTTTTGCATTTTCCAGCATTCTGTAATATTTCCATAATTTGTGTTTCCAGCAAAATTTATTTTCCAGTTGTTGAATGTATGGATATGGGAAAGGGCATTTAACTATTTTGGAGAAATAAGGTAAAACTGAAAACCGGGGTGGGAAATGAGAAATTTTTACAAGCAAGAAAGAAATAGCACGCACAAGTGACACTGTTGTTTTTGGACAAATGTTCTTAGAAAAACCCAATGTGGGAAACTGGTGCCATAGTTGAGGGTCTGTATATTATTAAGCAATAGTTTTCTGAATAGAATTCTTCAGATGCCCAATCTGACAATCGTATATAGAGATCTAATTGGGCAGAAAGGTAGTGAGATGATCTCACCCTGTCACTGAAAGATCCGATATTGATCTGCGTTGGAGATGAGCCTTTGCGTAGTACTGCGTCACAACCATGCAGTCATTGCGTCACTACTGCTAGGACTGCGCTACACCTCTTCTCGATCCTCTGTTAGCTGGAAACTTCAGCACTCTGGCCTCTCGGTCTCACACCCCGGCTCCGGCACTAGATCCCGACTATTCCTCAGTAGAATTTCAGACTCCCTCTGAAGTTATGCCCTGCCACAACGTAGCTCTGCGTGGCCTTGCGTCAGCCTCTCTGGACATCTTTCTGCCCTCTCTGCCTTGTACTCTCCGGACTAGGAAAACTTCCTCCGGAAACTATCCCTACCCCTCACTGCATGAAATCATCTCCATCACTTCTCTGGAAACTGCTGCACTGTGCTCTTGAGAAATCGATCTCTTGATCTCTCACTCGAAGTCCTTATAATCTTTTCGTTGAGTAATCAACGACCCAGATTAGATTATAATCAATGGCTCAGATCATCTTGGCTTGATCCTCGTCTTCTTCTAGAAGTTTCACCCCTATTTTAATTAATACCTCTTAATTATTTTAATTTCCCAAGTTTAGACTTAGGCATCCATTAAAAATAATTAATTATTTTAATAAAACTATCTCCAGGTGGAATTTCCCAAAATGATTTCTGGGGATTTTGGAATACATGTGTCCTAGCCTCCATGCAAATTTTGAGGCTTAGAGCACATCAGATGCTACCAGAAATCAACAAAATTGATGCAAGATATGAGATGATTACAAATGAGAATGAGATCCTACTTATATACCCTAGGCAGGGGCCCTTTCATGAATGGTCATGTCTCTAAGACATGCCTCTTCATTAATAACTAACTAACCATTAGTTAATTAATTATTATTATATTTATATTTATATTTATTATTTTTATATGAATTATATTCATAACATTGGCTCTCTCTTCAAGAAGCTTTGTCTTCAAAGCTTACTGAGAATATCTTATCATCTTTGAACTTTCATCTTCGTTGATACAAGATGATATGATGCTCTGAGTGATAGACAAAATTGTCGTACTGAGAACAGATCGGACCATCGTAGATTAATCTTCTGTGGAATTTTTTGATCTCTGAAAATTTGTGATGAATAGTTATTGTAGTACTGGATTCTGCAAACTTCAGTGTTCTTGGGAACATAAATTTGTCGTTTATGTTCTGAGTGATATTGGTACATAGATTGATTGGAAAGTTTGCTCTTGTGATTTGAATGTCGATAAATAGGTCTTCTGGTTGGACTTTCCTTGATCATTTTGGCAGCTTCTTGATTTCTTTTAGGTGTTGTTGTTGTTGAGTTGGCCACTGAATCTTCATTTGGAATGTCTATCGTTTGAACTGCAACTTCTGAATATGTTTTAACTTCTTTAGATTTCTCTTTTTCTTTACTTGTGATATCGACTGGATCAATATTTATTCCTTTATCTTCAACTTGGATTAAAATAACTGCCGACTTCAATACTTCATTTTGAAGTTGTTCTAACTTGTCATTTAGTGACTTCTTATCATTTTTAAGCTTTTTTATTTGCGTAAGTAAGGCTTGGTTATGATACCTTACACGTGAAAATTTGTCATTTTCTGAATCGTTAACTTTGTCCTTAGTATCTTTCTCTTTATCTTTTAAATTTTTGAATTGGTTTACTAACTTTTAATTAAGGGTTTTTAAGCACAATTTTGTTGTTGTTGTTGTTTTGATAGATTCTCCTTTAGTTCCTTATCAGAACTTTCTTTTTCTTGTTTTAGTCTTTGTTTCTTAACCTTGAACTTTTTTACCTATGAAAGTAATTTCTCATTGTGGTCTCATAGATGCCACATTTCTTCATTGCTTTCTGTTGATTTTTCTTGAAACTGATCTTCGAGATCTTTATATTTCTTCTCTGATGCTTCATTATTTTGTTGAGGTTTTGCGACTTCTTTATTTAATTGTTTTATTTGCATCTGCTCATTATATTGATGTTCTTCTATACGAAATAATCTTCCACACCTTGGGCAACGTAAATTGCACTTTTTTCGAATATATGTATATCCAATTTCGTCTAGACAACTTGGACATTTAGTCCAAAATAGTGATTGTTGTGTGGGACTCATTTTTGACTACTTTATCATTTTCGAATTGGCTCCATTTTTCTTGACTTGATAAACCTTCCTTTGTAATTATATATATATATATATATATATATATATATATTTTCAACAATTATTTTTTTTTTTTTTTTTTAACTTTTTGTTTTATATATATATATATATAATTTCTATATATATTTATAATCCTTTTTTCTTTTTGAAAAGTTACAACCCTAGTGAAATGTGGCTATTTACCTCTTTGGGGTATAATATAAAACTAAGTTGCAGGAAACGTTGGAAAGGGTCTGTTTCCAGCCGGAAACGAAACAGAAACGAGGAAACTCATACCGTATAGCCTGGAAACTCGTTTCCAACGTTATTGGCCCATTTCTCGAGGAGGAAAAGTGGCCAATACGGCTGGAAACGCGTTTCCAGGCCGTACGGTGGAGTTTCATCTTCTGACTTGACTTTTTTTGTATTTTTTAAATTTTTTTTCGTTTCTACTTTTTTATTCGGTGACTAAAATACCTTCTGGATGCTTTCAGATGCCTCTCAAGTTATAAAAAAGAAGATTTTTTGAGTGGGGCAGCCTAATGTTCAAGCCTATGGCCCTAGTGTTGATATGCGGTTTATGGTAATGTTAAATTCTTAAAGTAAAAGTGACATTTTCCTTTATTTTTCATTTTCATCCTTTAACTTAAATCTTTAACATTACCATGAAATGACTCAGGATGTTTGAGAGTGGTTTCACCCTTGTTGGATTTCATATGGAGAATGTAGAATTTTAGATCTCACTCAAAATCTAGCAGACTTATTTGTTTTTCAGGATTTCAGGATTGGGGGGATTGCAATGTTTCCATTGGATTATGTCATGTACTAGGGTATGGAAATTGTATTTAATCAAGAGAACCAAGCCCTCTATGCAGGGGAGACTCCCAATAATCAAGAGCACGTAGGGTACTAGGGTATGGAACTTGTATTTAATCAAGAGCACTAAGGTCGTTCAACTATGTAGGAGGAGACTCCCAATCAAGCATGAGACAAGAAATTAGTAATTTCTTGTGGTTGATTTTGGATATTACTATTTTCATTATGTGATCATTCATGAGTAAATGTGATGTAAATTTAGAGACTTATAGTTTATGCATTGACAATTGACAATTCAATCATAATGTAATAAATTAGAATGTATCATATATGCTTTATGATTGCACATATTTCTTAAATGTCCTAATCTATAATATATATATATTATATATATATATTATATATTGCATTTCCCCGTTTCCAAAATTTGGGGGGGTCACGTTTCGTGCCTGTGCCGTTTCGGAAACTCGTACCCGTTTCCCCGTTTCGTGCAACTTAGATATAAAATATAGTGTCTACTTACGTTGCTTTTGACTGGGTTAATTTCTCCCCATAAAAAGTAAAATTTATCATTCACATAAAGAGATTTTGTATTACTTTTGTTTTTCTTGTACCTTGAAAATACCATGGGCAATTACCATGGGTTGCCTAAAATGTTATGAATATAATTCATATAAATATATATATAAATATAAATATAATAATAATTAGTTAACTAATGGTTAGTTAGTTATTAATAAAGAGGCATGTCTTAGAGACATGACCATTCATGAAGGGCACCTGTCTAGGGTATATAAGCAGGCCCTCATTCTCATTTGTAATCATCTCATATCTTACATCAATTCAATTTACAATATTCAATATACAGTTACATGTCTTACAATGGACATTTACGTCTTTGAAGTATTTTAAAGGTTTCCGCTTGTATAAGAACTTTGTTTGTTACATTGGTATCAGAGCTGTTCGATCCTTTGGACGCTCAACCACTGAAGAGAACCAGTTTGATCCAACCTTTGGCCATTAATCCTTCGTCAACCTTGTTGTCGTCACATTTGAAGCATTTCGCTACACAAAGTTGGAGTTTCTCTGTTTCGTGAGTTTCGTCAATCAGGGCTTTGGCCATTAAACAAAAATAGAAGAAGAAAGAATAAAAGAATATAGTCAAAGAAAAAAAGAGGTACATATAAAGATTAAAAAAAACGATTTAAAGAAAAAAAAATCATATAAAAGATATACTATTAAAAAAAAGATTTAAAGAAAAAAATCATATAAAAAATATACTATTAAAAAAAAATAGTCCGATGTAAATTGTGAAGGAGAACATTTCATATATATAAAAAAGGTTCTACATTATTGATAAAAAAGTGCATGATAAAGTTAAAAGAGAATCTTTCGAAATATCTTTAGAACTATACGTAAGAGAAGGAAAAGTAGATAAGATTATCTTGATTCTTCATCAAGTAGTTTACAAGCCCATGGTTTTATGAAGCGAATAAAGTTCGTTCTTCAAGTTAAATACTCTGGAAAACTTGGAATATGTAGGATCTCCATTGAGATACAATATATATATATATATATATATATATATATATTATAGAAAGTATGAATAATAATGATCATACAATTGATAGTGAGGGCCCTGTATATATAGCCAGGTAAGTACACTTACACGAGCAATCATGTCTATAGAGACATGCCTTTTCTCTACTAATTATTAGTTAATTAATCATTGTTTATGTCTATTATTATTTATATTGTTTTTACTATTTTTATATATCTTTTATTCATAACATTGCCTTCCTCCTCAAAGCTTACTGATGAAAGGCTTGATCTCTTTTTTTTTTTTTTATCTGTTTCGAATGTCTTCTTGTCTTGGAACTGTCATATTCGTCGAAACAAGATGATATGATCCTCTAAGTGATGAACATAATTGTTGCACTGAGAATGGATCTGACCATCTTAAATTAATGTTCTGTGGAATATTTTGATCACTGAAAATTTGTAACGATTTTTCATCATAGTACTGGATTGAATATACTTCATTATTCTTCGAAGCATTAGTTTGTTGTTTCTGCTCTGAATGGTATAGATACATAGCTTGATTGAGTTGTCTACTCTCGTGATTCAGATGTCGATAGGGAACTTTTTTTGTTTGACTTTCCCTTATTAGAAGTGTGGCGATTTTTTGATTTTCTTCTAGTGAGGATGTTGTTGAGTTGGCTACAAAACCTTCACTTGTGATGTTCATCCTCTGAACTGCAACACCTAAGTGTGGATTTTCTTTAACTTGCTTGTTTTCTTCTTGAGTTGTGATATTCACTGCATTGGTATCTATTCCCTTATATTCAATCTGGGTTGTTACGACTGGAGACGTCGATACTTCTTGAGTAAGTTGTTCTAACTTGTCTTTTAGCGACTTTTTGTCACTTCTAAGCTTCTTTATTTGCATAAGAAGGTTTTGATTATGATTCCTTAGACATGAAAGTTCTTTTTTTGAATTGTTGACTTTAGTCTTAATATCCTTTTTTTCATTTTTTAAACTTTTGATTTGTTCTAATAAATTTTTATTAAGGTTTTTTAAACGTAATTTTTCCTCTTCTTGTTAGGATAGGTGCTTTTTGAATTCCTTTTTTGTGACCTTAGTCTTCTTAACTTGTGCAATTAATTTTTTAACGTGGTCCTTGAGGCGAGAAATTTCTTCGTCCTTTTCCATTAAATCTTTGTAATGCATATCCGCAAGATCTTCATATTCCTATTGTAACACTTTCTTATTTTGTTGAAGTCTAGCTATTTTGTCTTTTGTTTGATCTTTCAACTACAATTTCTCGATACATTGGATTACATCGTTTTGTAGGGGTGATGATGGATGTTTAGCTTGTAATTTAGATTCCGTTTTCTTCATTTCCTTATTGAAATTTGTATGTTGTTGCCCAACTGTTGCCATTAATTGTTTCATATTTTTTGCTAATGATCGTTTTTCTGTATCACCTAGACATTCAACTAAACTAAAAGTTTTGTAACATTTTGTGCAGATGACGTTTGTTTTCTGAATGACTCTTGACAATTAGGATATCCTTCTGAACAAAAATGACATATTGAAAAGAACCCCATATTTTTTCTTCAAAACTTTATTATTTCTTCGGACTTTAGTACTAATCCTTAACGAATTTTGCCGTTTTGATTTTTGACTCTCTCTCCTCCTCCTTTTTTTATAATAATATAATATAATATATTTATATATATATAATTTATATACTTAAAGTATTTAATTAATTATATAATTAAATATTAATTAACTATATACGAATTTATATAATTATTTAACCTATTTCATTAGATAATTGGGTCACTATATAACGTAATCAAGGCTTACATATAAACTTCATATCACAATGTGGTTAAATCAAGTCACTAAATCACAATGGACGGATGGAAGAAAATTGGGTCACGATGGAATGAAACGGGACGACGTGAAGAGGAGCACATGATAATTAAGTCACGGTGAATGGTTTTGATACCCGACAATCTATTTTGACTGACGGCTTGACAGGTTTGGTGACAGGGAGCAAGAATTAGTTGGCGACAGTGTTGGGTGACAGGGTTTGTGGCGTGCTGTCGGAGATGTCAAGAGGACAATAGAACAAGGTGTGAGGTTTGATGCGGTTGTGTTGGTGGTTGCGTTTTGTTTTGGTAGACTAGATGAGGAGACGACATTTGGATAGAGTAATACAACGAGGGCACGGTGGATAAGGGTCACAACGGACGGCGGAGTTAACAACAGACGAAGGGCATGTTGATAGTGGGGTGATGGTGTCGCTGTGACAACTGTGCATGAAAACACTAATGGTTACACAAAAACGAAGGTTGCTGGTGATGTCGCTTGCTGTGGGGTCGGGGAAGGGACAGTCGCTGGTTATGGCATCGGGGAAGGGATAACGATTGGCGACTTAAGGGTGGAAGGTTGTTTGTGGCTCAGGCAACTTGAATGGTGTGCTACAACTGTTGGATTACGCTCCAGTGCAATTGCTGTTTGTTTTTGTTTTCTTATTTTTAATTTTAAGTTTTTTTTATTATTATTTTTTTTTAATGTAATTTTTTTCTTAATATATTTCACTTTTTTTTATAATTTTAATTTATTTATTTTTTTGTTCTCTTAAATAAATTTTGATTTTATATATATATATTATATTTTAAAACTCATTTTATTATTATTATTATTATTTTTAATGGCCAAAGGCCTAAATGGCGATATGGAGAAACTCCAAATTCTTGTAGCAGAATGCTTCAATGGCAACAATGTTGTCGAATCTTTGATGGCCAAGAGCCTGGATCAAGCTAGCTCTATGTAGCGGTGGAGCTGCCAGAGGATCAAACTGCTCTAATACCAAATGAAGCGAACAAAGTTTGTTCTTCAAGTTATATACTCTAGAAGACTTGGAATATGTAGATCTCCATATATATATATATTAGAAAATATGAATAAGAATGATCATACAATTGATAGTGAGGGTCCTATATATATAGCCAAGTAAGTACCCTTTCACGAGCGGTCATGTCCGTATAGACATGCCTCTTCCCTACTAATTATTAGTTAATTAATCATTGTTTATGTCTATTATTATTTATATACATATTTTTTCATAATAGATCTAGTTTGTTCTTGTTTGTGGATATTAATGTATTTTTTTCCTCTTTCTTATACGCTGAAGATTTTTATCCCATAAGTTCTCTATTGAAAATTTATAATCATTAGTTTGGAACTATGCAATATTCTATACCAGCCATATGTGATTCTGAATTTAGATTGATTGTCTGGAATCTGCTTATGAAAAACCTAATCTCCATAAGGTTTGGAAGATATTTGGAAAATGTAACCTTTATTCTTAACCATTCATACTATCTTGGATATATTTGGAAATTTTTCCTTGTGAGACATCCCTTGCATTTTTTGGAAAGGAGCGCACTTTTCAACAACTTGCATGATTCAGACCTCACTGCAACTCTCTCTCAACATGGCTCCTTGGAATTCTGTTAAAGCCTGTTAAAGTAGGTTGGTTGTGTTCCCTGTGTGGTTGAAAGCAAGAGAAAGTTGGGCTTTTTGAGTTTTCTATCTTTTTGACAAAGTGTTATTGGTAATTCAAGGTATCTAGAGTCTATATGGTAGTGAGCTAAAAGCCTGCTCTGCATCCAGAATTCTCAAAGAGCATGAAGAATTTAGATGAGAAGACTTTGGTTTCTTTAACTTAACCACATTGATATTCCAAAGTTTAAACTTGTATTGTTGTGAAGGAAATTGCTCCATAGAACCAGAACTCGACTTTAATGCTGAAGTTTGAACTGTCTAATATGTCATTAGATTTCCATACACAATGCACAGTGTTAGCTTCCTTATGTTTCTGTTGCTTTTATATATAAGATATTAAGTTGCCCTTTACTAGATGGACTATCTACAAGAGTCATACTTGAGATTGGCAAGTCTCCAAAAGGAGGCACATGCTAGGGGCTCAAACTATTTCAAAATGCTTTCTCTCTAGTGTCAAAGGCTGGATAGAAGAAAATGTCACTTGATTGAGACATCCCTTGCATTTTTTGGAAAGGAGCGCACTTTTCAACAACTTGCATGATTCAGACCTCACTGCAACTCTCTCTCAACATGGCCCCTTGGAATTCTGTTGAAGCCTGTTAAAGTAGGTTGGTTGTGTTCCCTGTGTGGTTGAAAGCAAGAGTAAGTTGGGCTTTTTGAGTTTTGTATCTTTTTGACAAAGTGTTATGGGTAATTCAAGGTATCTAGAGTCTAGATGGTAGTGAGCTAAAAGCCTGCTCTGCATCCAGAATTCTCAAAGAGCATGAAGAATTTAGATGAGAAGACTTTGGTATTTAGATGAGAAGACTTTGGTTTCTTTAACTTAACCACATTGATATTCCAAAATTTAAACTTGTATTGTTATGAAGGAAATTGCTCCATAGAACCAGAACTTGACTTTAATGCTGAAGTTTGAACTGTCTAATATGTCATTAGATTTCCATACACAATGCACAGTGTTAGCTTCCTTATGTTTCTGTTGCTTTTATATATAAGATATTAAGTTGCCCTTTACTAGATGGACTATCTACAAGAGTCATACTTGAGATTGGCAAGTCTCCAAAAGGAGGCACATGCTAGGGGCTCAAACTATTTCAAAATGCTTTCTCTCTAGTGTCAAAGGCTGGATGGAAGAAAATGTCACTTGATTGGAATTAACCGAGCTGAGTGGAACAACCTCCACATGTGATATGTTAATTAATCTAATCCTGCTCGGTTAAAATAATAAGTCCTACCTAAGATAAACTGTACTATCTATTACTATGTCAAATTATACACTTGCGGTATAGTACTCGATGATCTTGTCTATCTTTGCGATGTTCAATGCACAATCTACAAGTGACAACTTCATTTTCACTTTCAAGGATACATGCCATTTCTGTTTATATTCTGTTGTTGTTGTGTTGCATGTATTGCTAGGAAAGGCTAAATCAAGTTTTAATGGAGAAAAAGAAAGAGTCCAGGTCAGGAATGGAGATCATGAACCTGCTGCAGGTATGCTATTCTTGCCTATTTTTGTTGATATTAGCGATCGTGTGGTTTGGATTATGGAAAGTTATATTAAAGGAATAGAAGATTTCAATTATACTGGATTTCTGCTGAAAACTATTACATAAAGATTTTATTTTACAAAACAGGCTCTCTGCCTTTATCCTGCCCATTTTTTAACAGTTTTTCCTCTCTGGTGTGAGCCCTATATGAGTCCAATTATTCGTTCTTGCTTTTACATTCTTCAGCATTTCCCTCCAATTTAGTGAGCTGTGTCCTTTCTGCTAAATGAAACCCCAAATCTTTTAATGGGAAGCTCCCTTTCTGGAAATATTGACATTCAACAATCCTCCTTTTGAAATCTAATAAAGGTGTATTAAAAAGGAAAGTTATTTTCTTTACATTATTTACCTTTTGCCCCAAAGTCTGTTGGACCTTGGTAAAATTCTAATTTTCCTTGAGCATCTAGTTTCCTTAATCATGGCTTTTTTTGTTAAGACTTAGGAGAGTGATATCCTTGAACTGCAAGTTAGTTTCAGGATCAATTCCCATTGCTACATGAATGCCTTTCATTTCCATCTTTTTCCTCGACTCCAGGAGAGCTTTGTGTCAGTCTCTGCTGCAATTAATGAAGAACATGGAGAAGATCTTGCCTAAGCCCTTTCCTACTTCTTGGAATCACATTTATCAATGTTTAAACAGAGGTTGAAGAAAGGTAGTTTTACACCCATTCCATCCAATATTGACTAAATCCATAGGCTTGTAGCACACTTTTAGAAAATCTGTTTGATTTTATTATACAGCTTTGACATATCCAATTCAATGATCATCTTACCCCCTTCTTTAATAATTCCTAGGAGACAGTTATTTGGGCCAAAATTTGCCTTGCCCTTAAAAGTTCCTCACATTCATCAGGGATCATGTATGATATGGTTGGCTTGTAATTGCTAGCAATAGTTTTGGACATAAAATTATAGACTCTGTTGCATAGAGAGTTAGGTCGAAAACTATTAATTGAGAGCACTTAGGAATCAGTACGAAAGATGAAAGATTGAGTTTAATGATTTTAGAATTAGTGTTGATCTATGTAAATCATCGACACAGAACTAGATCATCTTTGACCACCTTCCAGTATTTGTGGAAACAATTTGCTGGGAAGTCATCTGGACAGTGTGTTCTATCTTTTGTCATTGTAAAATATACTTCTTTAACTCTTCTTTCCTAATTGGAGCCATCCATTTTCCACCTTTTTCCTCTGAGATCAGCCAGGGAGTAAATCTTAGATTCCTTTTTGTCCTTGGCTGTCAATTTATGGTTCAATCTCGAGTTTTATTTTTTATTTTCTATCCTCCTCTTTCACTATCAATTCAGTGTTTAAATGGCCTCAAAACTCTGTAATTAATTTGATTCACTTTTATTATTTCATAAGAAAGTTGTGTTGCAGTCTCCTTTTAACAATCTAAGCATTGATCTGTGTTTCCAAAAAATCTCTTCCTTGATTTCCTCCACTATGATCCATTTTTCGACAAACTCCTTCAAGTTAGTGCCCACTTTGTCTAGCATCATACTATTTTCTTTTTGTTTGTTTGTTTGTTTGTTCTCTTCTAGTGAATGAATAGTTATGCTAAATGCATGTGATCATTCATATCCTTGACCTACCTTAGTGCCCACTTTGTCTAGCGTCATACTATTTTCTTTTTGTTTGTTTGTTTGTTTGTTCTCTTCTAGTGAATGAATAGTTATGCTAAATGCATGTGATCATTCATATCCTTGACCCACCTTAAGGATGTCCAAGATGTTTCCTTGTCATGATAACTATTTTGGAACAGTGTTGTCTGACTCTTTTCAGACTGCTGAGTCTCGCCGAGTCAGCGCTGGGATGAGTGACTCCAAGAGACTCGTCAGGCAGACTCTTTCCTTGCTGGACTATGTTGAGACTTGCCAGACTTGGGAGTCTAACCCATGATCTGAATTGGATCCTAAACACACTCTCTAAGTTTTCATAACTCTGTAAAATTCATGCCAAAGTTTCAAAGACTTGCAAAGGTCGAGCTTATCAAGAATACTCTCGGAACAGTTGTAATTTGTGAGCAGCGCGGAGCAACAAGGACCCTCAGTCAAGCGCGTACACCATCGGCCCATGGTAACGCACGTTGCCACGAAACAGCAAAACAGGAGGTCTTTTGGAGAAACGGGGGAGGTTTCTCATAAGCGATTAGCGACAAGTCGCCAAGTCGCTAATCGCATATCGCCGGGGAAACCCCTCATAAAAGGAAAAGCCTTGAGCGACCGGAACTGGAAAATCAAAAACCGTATAGAATTCGTCGATTCCGTCAGAGGCGGGTCCCACACAAAAACCGGCAGGATATTGGAAGGGCTTCGACTGGTAAGCGGTTTCAACCGAGTCTTGCCCGATGCCACGCACTGGGTGCCACACGTCCGACGGAAGAGAGAGAAAACCGCTCACATCGGACGGGTAAACGTCATGCAACTTACCCGTCCGATATGGACGGAGATCGTAGGATTTGGAGGAGGCTCCAGATTGACGGCAGACATGCAATCCGATGGGTGACCGGATTCAACGGGGTAAACAGGCTGAGTTGTATAAAGTTTGAAGTCCGGAATGAACGATGAGTTGGTAGGGGAATCATGTTCGTGGGCAATCTGGGAGTTAAATGGAAATAACGACTGTTCAAACATTTCCAAGAGAAATGACACTCAGTTCGTTATGAAATAGGTGGCCACCTCCCTGTGAAGCGTTACACAGTGATGATGACGCAGAACTGGGGAATTCAAACGGACAGAGGTAGAAGAACCAGAACGTCGGGAAGCGGAAACAAACCGTCAGAAAGCAGATTGGCTTTAAAGCCACAAACTGACAGAGGCAACAAGCAAGCAACTAGAGAGCAGTGAGAAAAGCGAGTAAGAAAGCTAAGAGTAGAGAACAGAGAAAGTAAGTTGAGCTGACCTGCAGAGAAAAGGCAACATCGAGACAGAGCTAGAGAGAGTCAGAGAGTCTGTGCACTCCAGAAAAGGCTTGAGAGGTTCAAGCGAACTCCTCTGTATATGCCTGTCATGTATGAGTCTTAGATTGGGCTCATACTACTGTGACCAGTAGAGGTCAAGTTTCAGTAAGGAGAGTCTGTGTACTCCAGTCCTACTGATTCATATTTGTTGAGTGAGACTCAAATTGAGATCACTGTTGTAAAAAATAACTTTGCTTAGAAAACATAATAGAGAGGCCACCACTGAAGGCTAGACCAGGAGACGCAGCCCAGGAGCATTGGGCGAACACCTTATTAAACTTGTTGTATTTACATGTTTTCCTGTTGTGCTTTCTCTAACTGCTTCAATGTCTATGTATTTTGCAATCTTATCGATCCGTTGCATAAAATAACATAGGCATATCCATGCACATGAGTCTGTAATACCTTTAATTCTTTGTCCTGGATAAATTCTAGATCAAGTGGTATCAGAGCTCTAGGTTATTAAGGTTAGACAAGCTTGTGCTGGATTTTGTTGTTGAATGCTAACTAGATCAAAGCAAAATTTAGGAGAAGAAGAATTTGTTGCAACTAACTTTGAAATTGGAAGAGTATATCCTAAGAGAAAAATGTAAGAAGAAAGTCCCTTGGAATCAGACTCCCAGTTCATGGATGGTTTCATGTCCATGAAAGCCATGGTAGAGGAAATGTATAGAGAATTTACGAAAGGTAGAGAAGGATATCCATCAAACTCCAAACAAGATAAAGGAGCAGAAGAATCTCTCCTCCATGACCACTCTAAAGGCAAAGGGAAAGAAGAAAAACTTCCCACACCTCCTAGTAGCCCAGAAAACAAAAAGAAAACATCTTTGATTAAATTGGATGTTAAATTTGATTTGCCCATATATGATGGAGAGTTGAATGCAGAAAAGCTGGATAATTGGATTAGACAGATTGATGTTTATTGCAGAGTGCAGAGCATCGATTCAGACAAGAGTAAGATTCAGCTGGCCAGCCTACGCCTTGGAGGCACTGCTTTGGTATGGTGGGAAGGCAGGACATAAGCTGACATGAAGAAGCATGGTAAAATTCTTTTTGTCTGGAGTGAATTTGTTTCTGCTTAAAAAAAACAATTCTATCCACTAGCCTATATGCAGCAAGCCATGATGAGCTGGCAAACTCTTTGCCAATTAAAAGGGCAAAGTGTACAATGCTACACTCAAGAATTTAGGAAAAGAGCTTTGATTCTAGGAATTTCCTTAGACTCACCTGAAACTCTGCTGAAGTATATAGGTGGTCTACACAACTACTTAAGGCACACTATTCTCATGTTTAATCCCACTAGCATAGATGAGGTATCTGTTCAGGCTACACATCTAGAGGCTAGAGGCAAGAATGTGAACCCAGAAGTTGGGGGATCATCAAAACCCACTGCAAGCAAAAGCAAGGAAAAGAGAAAACAAAAATGGAAAGAGAGGAAGGCAAATAGTGTACAAAAGACCAAGTCTTCATGCACTCACTGTAAGAAGGATGGGTATGATGATGAACACTGCTGGATCCTGCATCTGGCGCTGAGACCCAAGAAGTTTGAGGGCAAAAAGAAGACGACTGCTGCAGCTATTCAAAAGGATTTGGGGTCAGACTTAGGAGATGAAACAACAATTGCAGCCACAGGTATAAAAGGTAAAAATTCTGAAGCATCTACTAGTAATTCTGCACAATCTATTGATAATGAAGAAAATGAGAGGAAAAGACATGAGCTTTTTCATATTCGAGTTATTTC
>APFE030551754.1:169737-182527 GCA_000404065.3 Pinus taeda | reverse complement strand
CATATTCGAGTTATTTCCAAGCATCAAAAGGTTGATACTTTGTTTGATAGTGGCTCACAAGTAAATTTGATTTCTGAAGCAATTGTAAAGAAGTTGGGATTACTAACCACACCTCACAAAAAGCCACATCCATTAGGTTGGTTATGTGATAAAGCACAACTACAAGTGACTAGACAATGTAAACTTAGGTTTTCTTTTGGGTCAGCATTTGTAGATGAGGTTGAGTCAGATATAGTTCCTTTGGATATATGCGGAATTGTTTTAGGAAGTCCTTACTTGTATGATAGGAAAGCTATTTTGTATAGAGCTGAGAACAAGTATCAACTCGTTAAAGATGGAATCGAATATATTGTAAGAGCTCATAAACTCAAGAATAATTATACTCTCATAAACTCCGGGCAGATGAAAAGAATTGTAAATTCATGCGAACAATTTTTACTGATGGTTGTAAAGGAAAAGAAACTTGATAAAACCAATGTATTTGAGGGCTGTGATGCTAAACAACAAGCTGATTTAGAAAAAATTGGTTCAGAGTATGATATACTATTTCAAGAACCTAAAGGTCTGCCACCCAAAAAGGAAATAGTACATGATATTAATTTGCAGCAAGATGCTCCATTGCCTAACATCGGAATGTACAGGTTGTCCGCTTTAGAGAATGCAGAAATCAAGAAGCAGGTACAAGAGCTGCTTGAGAAGGGGTTCATCAAACCTAGCACATCACCATGTGGGTCTCCAATTGTCTTGGTGAGAAAGAAAGATGGCTCATGGAGAATGTGCATTGATTACTGAGCACTGAATAAGATAACAATCAAAAATCATTATCCCCTTATAGATGATCTATTAGATCAGTTAAAAGAAGCTGTTTATTTTTCCAAGTTGGACTTGCATAGTGGCTATTATCAGGTCAGAGTTGCAGAGCAAGATGCATGGAAGACTGCTTTCAAAACAAAGCAGGGATTGTATGAGTGGTTGGTTATGCCTTTTGGCTTAACTAATGCTCCTACCACTTTCATGAGAGTAATGAGTAATGCTCAGACCTTTTCTTGATGATTTTGTCATTGTATATTTGGATGACATTCTTATATTCAACAAAACATGGGAAAAACATTTAAAGCATGTCAAGCAGACTCTAGATGTTTTGAAAAGAGAAAATCTTTATGTTAATCTCTCAAAATGTGAATTTGGCAAAACATCTTTGAATTATTTGGGTTATATTGTAGGGGGTGGTGAATTGAAGATAGATCCCTCTAAGGTTGCAGTCATTGTTAACTGGCCTAAACCCAAATCTGCTATAGAAGTTAGAAGCTTCTTAGGAGCAACATAGTATCGGAGAAAGTTTATTTCTAACTTTTCTTTAATTGCAGCGCTCTTACATGCTTTAACATGATTGAACAAGGTGTTTCAGTGGGGAGGCAAACATCAGAAAGCCTTCGACACCTTAAAAGAAAAGATTAGTACAACACCAATACTAGCACTGCCCAATATTCAAAGACCATTTGAGATTGAAACAGATGCCAGTGACTATGCCATGGGAGCAGTGTTGATGCAGCACGGTAAACCCATATGTTATCATTCTGAGACATCTAATTCTGCAGTAGTTAACTATCCCACATATGATAAAGAATAGTATGCATTAGTATAGAGTGTGAAAAAGTGGAAACATTATTTAATGAGCAAAGAGACAGTTATACATACTGATCATCAACCACTTCAATATTTACACTCGCAAACTAAGTTGCAGCAATCAAGGCACTATAGATGGATGGGTTTTCTACAACAGTTTCATCTAGTCATCAGATATAAAAAGGGGATACACAATAAAGTTGTAGATATGTTGTCCAGACCAATCATAAATGCATCTACTATATTTGAGCATAATTCAGTATTGCATGAAAGTTACATTGAACAATATGCTCAAGATATAGATTTTAAAGATGTATATGCAACTTTAAGTCATGGCAAACAAGTAGAAGAATTGGATTATCATGTTAAGGACCAACTCTTGTATCATTTTAGAAAGTTATGCATTCCACAAACTGAAAGAGTAAAGATAATTCGAGAAGCACACACTTCTTTAATATCAGGTCACTTTGGTGTAAGTAAAACAACTGCACAACTGCAAAGATTCTGTTATTGGCCAAAAATGAATGAGACAGTTTCTAGATATGTAAGAGGGTGTACCATGCGTGCAAAAGAAAGCCCAACAATAGAAAACTAGGCTTGTACACTCCAATACCAGTTCCTTCTCATCCTTGGGAAAGTGTTTCCATGTACTTTGTTGGGGGACTGCCTAAATTTAGAAAAGGTCATGACTATTTATATGTTGTTGTGGATAGGTTCAACAAAATGTGTATTTTAATACCTTGTAACAAAGAGATTACAGCTGAACAAACTGCAAAGTTATTTTTTCAGCATGTATGGGTTCATTTTGGATTGCCTACTTCCATTATATCTGATCGAGATACTCGATTTGTTGGGAAATTTTGGTCAAGTTTGTGGGAATTGATGGACACCAGACTGAAAAAGAGCATAGCCTTTCATCCGTAAACAGGCCAAACATAAGTGGTCAACAGGACAGTGATCCAGTTGCTTAGAGGATATTGCAGCAAGCATCCCTAACTTTGGGATGAACATTCTTCTAAGTTATGTGCAGTATGCTTACAACCGAGCTAAACATTCTTCTACACAGAGATCTCCTTTTGAGACCTGTTTTGGTTTCACACTAAGGTCTCCCTTGGATTTTGTCTTTGGTAAAGACATAGCGGTTGATGGACACAGTGATGTGGACAAGGCAACCAAGTTTCATCGAACAAATCCAGAGAATTCACCAGGCAAGTACAGGAATAGCTGGAAAAAAGAGCCAAGCCAAGTACAAGCAAGGCATTGATAAGCATTCAAATGGAGCATAGTTTTCCAAGTTGGTGATCAAGTCTGGCTGAATATCAACAAAGACAGAATGCAAGGTGAAGGTAAGAAGCTGAAGCCAATAAGGTATGGACCTTTCAAGATACTTGAGAAAATTGGTGAGAATGCTTTTCGCTTTGATTTACCAGTTTACATGCACTTCTACTCAGTTGTTAATGCAGACAGCTTGAGACTATTTGAACCTTCATTGATTGAAGATCTCAAAGAGCAGAGTCAATTGCCTTCTATCGATGATCTGTTGCCTGTATATCTTAAAGAATTGCAGGAAGATATAGTTCTGGACCGGAAGGTGAGAACTATGTGCAGAGGGGATGTTGAGTACCTCAGGATTGGACTCAAAGGTTCGAAACCAGGCAGTGCAAAATGGATAGAAATTGGGCAAGCGAGGAATCAGTACCCTCACTTGATGGATGCTTAAAAACCAACTTTTGGTGGTCTAAAAGCTTTTTCAGTGGGAAGGCCATAATCTGAATTGGATCCTAAAAACACTCTCTAAGTTTTCATAACTCTGTAAAATTCATGCCAAAGTTTCAAAGACTTGCAAAGGTCGAGCTTATCAGGAATACCCTCGGAACAGTTGTAATTTATGAGCAGCGCGGAGCAACGAGGACCCTCAGTCAAGTGCGTAGACCGTTGGCCCATGGTAACGTGTGCTGCCACGAAACAACGAAACAGGAGGTCTTTTGGAGAAACGGGGGAGGTTTCTGTTGCTAATCGCATATTGCCGAGCAAACCCCTCAGAGAAGGAAAAGCCCCAAGCGACCGGAACCAAAAAGTCAAAAACCGTACGGAATTCGCCGATTCCATCAGAGGCGGGTCCCACACGAAAACCGACAGGATATCGGAAGGGCTTTGAGTGGTAAGTGGTTTCAACCGAGTCCCGCTCGATGCCACACACTAGGTGCCACGCATCCGGCGGAAGAGAGAGAAAACCGCTCACATCGGACGGGTAAACGTCATGTAACTTACTCGTCCGATATAGACAGGGACCATAGGATCTGGAGGCTCCAGATTGACGGTGGACATGCAATCCGACGGATGACCGGATTCAACGGGGTAAACAGGTCGAGTTGTATAAAGTTTGAAGTCCGACATGAACGATGAGTTGGCAGGGGAATCATATTCGCGGGCAATCTGGGAGTTAAACGGAAATAACGACCGTTCAAACATTTCCAAGAGAACTGGCACTCAATTCGTTATGAAACAGGTGGCCACCTCCCTGTGAAGCGTTACACAGTGATGATGACGCAAAACAGGGGAATTCAAACGGACAGAGGTAGAAGAACCAGAATGTCGGCAAGCGGAAACGAACCATCAGAAAGCAGATTGGCTTTAAAGCCACAAACTGACAAAAGCAACAAGCAAGCAGCTAGAGAGCAGTGAGAAAAGCAAGAAAGCTAAGAGCAGAGAACATAGAAAGTAAGTCGAGCTGTCTTGCAGAGAAAAGGAAGCGCCGAGACAGAGCTAGAGAGAGTCTGAGAGTATGTGCACTCCAGAGAAGGCTTGAGAGGTTTATGCGAACTCCTCTGTATATGCCTGTCATGTATGAGTCTTAGATTGGGCTCATACTACTGTGACCAGTAGAGGTCAAGTTTCAGCGAGGAGAGTCTGTGTACTCCAGTCCTACTGATTCATATCCGTTGAGTGAGACTCAAATTGAGCTCACTATTGTAAAAAAAAAACTCTGCTTAGAAAACAAAATAGAGAGGCCACCACTGAAGGCTGGACCAGGAGATGTAGCCCAGGAGCATTGGGTGAACTCCTTATTAAACTTGTTGTATTTACATGTTTTCTTGTTGTGTTTCTCTAACTGCTTCAATGTCTATGTATTTCGCAATCTTATCGATCCGTTGCATAAAGTAACATAGGCATATCCATGCACATGAGTCTGTAATACCTTTAATTCTTTGTCCTGAATAAATTCCAGATCAACCTAGGTTCAGCTGACCCAAAAATAGCAACCACAAAACCCCACATGTGCGGTTTGACTGAGTTAGAATATATATATATATATATATATATATATATATTTGAACTCTTATAACAAGTTTATACTAGTAGATTGTATGCCTGTAGACATCTCAGGGCTTGTAGGCTGAGGTTGTCATCCTACAAGCTTGTGGGCTGTAATGTCAACCTACAGGCCTATAGAGTTTAGACTGGTGTGTCAGCTTACATGTCTGTAGAGTATAGTCTGACATCTCAGCTGACAGGCCTAGGCTATCAAAAAATTTAAATTTTAAATGATGCCAGACTTGTAGATCACCATGCTAGTTATTGCGATAGGCACATCTATTTTGGAATAGGGCTTCCAGAATTTTAATTTAATTATCAATAATTATTAGGCAGATGGTTCTAGAATATGTTGAGTAGTAGTCATAGATCAAAGGTTGAGATTTATCTCAAAAGTAGTTATGCGTTTTCTGCCCTTCTAATTAAATTGATTAATTAAAAAAAATGTGATATGAACATGTGTCATGGTTTTTTGAGCATACGGTATTAGTTAGCAATAGTATTGGCCTATTGTATTGTAACAAAGCCTATCTATAGGTTAAGAATATCCATGGTAAAGTGAGGGTGAATCTCCATGGTTGAGATTATTGTTACATGTTTTTTTAAGTGTATATAATATATATGCTCAACTTGTATACTAATTCTTTTTATAATTAATAATAATAATAATAATAATTTAAAATAAAAGAATAATTTAATTAAATTTTATGATTTTATTTTGGCAATTTGAAATGTTTCATGAGGTAAATATTTTGACGTCTATCAGTGTTTTCTAGCCATTTAATTTATATGGCTGCGATAGTAGGTAACCTAACTTGAAATTGAACTTGTAAACATTGTATTTTGATTTTTCGATTATGTTATGAGGGTATGAGTTATTTAGTTGAATTGAGTAATATTTGTGAATCTGGTCATGGAACCTTCTTTAAGTTCACTATTTTACATACAAATATTGTGTCAAATGCCATGTTATCATATTTTATGAGAGGATACAACTTTGATTTGGAATGTAATTATTGGATTTGAAAACTCACATATAGAGATCTACTCCTTACCCTAATTGATAACCACAATCAACCTCCTTTTGAGAAGCTAACCTCCGTTGCTAGGATGGTTTATAATAATATATAAATATATACTAAATTATTCAAATTAAAGTACAATCCAAAATTCGAGGGTTTTGCCAAAAGAAGTTGCCCCATCTTTAATAAAAATCACCTTATAACTACGACGAAGCTGTTAGACCCCATCTTACTAGGTAGCATGGGAAGCTAGTGTATAGAGAGTCGAGACCCAAAAAATTCAGAGCTTACTACCAGTGCTAATGGTTGACAGATATAAATAGAGACCTATTAAGTACCAACAACAAACTTTCTGTATTTGCATAAACAATGGCAACTTCACACCAACAGATTGGAAAAGAGATCAATTCAAACTGAGATTCAAAATGAGTGCTAGGTAGACTGTTGAAAATCATGAGAAATTGGACAGCTGTGATTAATACTCTTGGATATGGGTCATAGATTAATGAATTAGTAATTACTCTATTCCGATAATCCTGAAAACGATATCTCATATGTTGGATTGCAGAAGCCCCTTGATAATCCAAACTGATTCATTCATTTTTAAATGAGTATTTTACATGGTTGTCTATTCACTTGTATTCCCAATATTTGTAAATTAATTTCAAGTTGTTGAAACTCGACTTTTATTGTAAAATTGATTTGTTTACTTAATCTCTCTCCTAAAATTTTAAGTATGACCATTAAACATCTACTTTATTTTTCCCTTCCTTTGTGGTCATATTGGAGATTACACCAAGCTTATCTCTAGAATACACAAACTTCTTTGGCACGAGAGGGTCAGTGAGTATTCCACAGTATGCTCTTGAGTTGCATAATATTGCAACTCTAATTCTTCATTCTCCACTTGTTATCAAATGTAGTGGCAATGCACTTCCACCAGTGTTCCACGGGGACTCGCCCCCCCCCCGCCCCCCCATTAGGGTCTAGTTTCCCTCGCTTCCCCCCGCCCGGAGCTTGGGGACGGTAGGGGACGTTCCCCACGTCCCAAAATGAGAAACTCAAGGGGATGTGCAAGGAACGTTCCCTTCCTGAAGACGTTTCCCCATGCTCCCAAAAAAATGGCCTTGCTTATAGTTTATGATTTAATAGACCTAAAGTGGTACAAAGCTACTCATGTTCTGTATGGGGATAACGTCTTGTGTTGTCTTTTTGTTTCAACAAGCGTTATTTTAGAGGGTCAGTATCATGGAAATTTGCTGGACCATATAGCACATACATGAATTTTCCCTTTTAAAACTTCTCCTTTTTTTCTCCAGTGATGGCTGGATTACAGTGGGGAGATAATTGGAGTGACAGGCAAAGAATATGAGACATTTAGTTTGTGTTTTTAATTTGCATGACATTTGACATACAAACTATGGAAGCGGCACCTATGTCATGTGGGAAATAATTGGGTGGACTATAGACTAACATCCATTTACTGCAAGCATGACAAAATACTATGGGGAGCAAGAAATCTCAGGAACTGTCGTTATATATGAATTTATACAGTTACAAAATTTACACGAGCACAGTTGCTCAGCTTGAATTCTCAGGTCTGAAAATTATTTTCACCCATGAAATACACTGCTAGTTTGAAGGTTGAACTGCATGGCATTGCTCTAATAAGGTAGACAAATTATCCATGCCATCTTGGTCACCCAAGTTCATTCGCAGATGGTCATCCTGCAGTCAATGTCATTTGATAGTAAACTGTCAGAAACTCTTTCATGTGATCTTATCATCTCTCTTGGAACTAAAACTCTTCTTTCAGCATATGGTGTACTGTCTATATTATATATAATATAACAAACTTTCTAGCTGTTGGATCCAATACAGCTAGACAACCCATTGTAGTTGCCCCTTCTACTGCCAATCCAGTGTTCCTGATCTGTTCATTTACCTTTTCACAGAATTCAGTGGCTACCTTATCAAGCTGAAGCTCTCCCTCTGTCTACCAAAACTAAATTAGATTGACCAAGCTGAATTAGAAATTAAATTTATTATTTTATATGATATTATAAATTTGGATAATGTCAAATGATATTCATATCAATGATCATGCTTTGCAACTTTTCAATTCGAACCAAATTGTCATAGTCGACTCAATTAATAAATTATATTTTATATTTATAAAATTTTAAGACCGTGACGCTCCCCCACGTTTCCTAAAAAATGGTAGGGATCTTTTGCATAGGCCGCTCCCGCGCCCCCTCGCTCCCTCGTCCCCTTGTCCCGGAACCTTGGTGGAACATTGACTTCCACATTGCTTGTGGAAGGCAAGATTCTTTCCCAACTTCAGGAAATTCCGATTGTTGTAGTGAAGTGTAGTAGGATCAGCGTGTGTAACTTTCAAATTGGAAAATACTGTCCCCAACCAAGCTGCCTTACGCAGGAATCACTACTGCAGTGCTGCGATATACTCTGCTTTAGTGGAGGAAAGTAATATGGTGTGCCGCTTCTTACTCAACCAAGAAGATGCACTTTTAGTGAGGTTGAGACATAATTTGTGTTGTTGATAATGCTTTTTAATAAAGTGATGTAATAATGGGGCATTAAATGTAGTCATTAATGAAGTGGTTAATAATTAGGTATTTGGGAGTTATGTAATGTAGTTTTCTCTCCTCCTACTATGTAATGTGACGTTGCATCTGTCTAATGAATGTATCAATTCTCTTTTACTTAGTCGTGTGTATTCCTGTCCATTTATGTTATGTGTAACATCTCTCACATGGTATCAGATCTAGGCTGAGTCGTCGTCGAGTGAGTTGGTAAAGGAGTTGACAAATTACTATGTGATGAGACATTGCATCTTCTCATCAATAGATCAATCCTCTATTTCTCATTCATGTGTATTCCTGCCCATGTATATCTGTGTAAAATCTCATATAGTGTCAGACCTAGGTTGAGGAGAAGTCGAGGAAACTGATAAAGGAGTTGACAAATTGCTGAGAGTGTAGAAGGCACTTAGGGACTGCAATTACACGCAAGTGGACAAATAATAAAGAGGTAAAATGAGTCTTGTCAATAGCTCGATAGTTCGATGTGCCATTATCTCCGCCACCTGAGACAACCATGTGGTCCCTCGCCCATATGTTATGATCGTATGTTTGAAGGTGGGCCTCCCGACCTCAAAGGTATAACTTTTCATTGGTTTAGTTGAGTAATTTTGTTTACTTATCATGGACACTTTTGGGCATGGATTGGTGGGGGGATTTAGCGGAAAGTGTGGGTTAGGTTTGTGCGCTTGTCTCCTCTGCCCGATTCGGTAGTTAGCCTTGTATCCTAGTCCCGTGGGATCTCCTTTACTAGCCATTACCTTTAGGGCTGGCACTACATGGGAAATCCCAATTTTGGTTTTGTGGTCTTGCTTCCCAACACCATATATATCGTTCTCCTTTGCTCATTTTAACTCCATTTGATGGAATAATGAATCTGTCGTCACTCAGAGTAAGGGCTGTCACTCTTAAACCTTATTCACTCCGTTTAGACTCTCTCCTAGACAAGTCAAGGGGGTAGTCCCTAAGGTAAATGGATGAGGATAGCTTGTGAAACACAGGCTCTAGGAGATTTTAATGATGAACAACTTGATGAATTTAAAGCAAGTCTCGGTCAATTATGATAGATGGATTAAGATAAGATACAATTACAAGATATAAATGACTACAGACTAGTGCCTTTTATATTAAATCAACCATAGACTAAGTAATAACAAGTCATCTAGAGAAAACTTATAGGTGTGGCAAAGCGACGATCATGAACAATTAATGTAAATGCCCAAAACTTTAACATGCAAGAGATTCTAGATTTAAAATGATTTTCGTTAACTGCCTAGATCTAGATTCAATTAACTTCTCTAACGGTCAATATGATTTAACACGTTTATTGCACCTTGACCATAGAAAAATTACTTACCATGAAAAGAAACCAAGGAACTTTAGATAAACAATTTAATTTCCTTAGACGAATTGAAGAAATAAAATAAATCAAAAGAGTTAATAAAATAAATTTTTTTAATGGGCCAGAGGCCACATTAATTTTTTTTAACGCGAATGCACGAATCCCTTTAATTTAATTCCTTAGTAATTCCCAGGCCACCAAAAACTTTAAAATTCTTAGATGTTATTTTTATTTTTTTTTAAATTTTTAGATTAAATTTTTTAATGTTTAATTTTTTTTCAAATTTTAGGATTTCTAAATGTTAGGATTTATAGATTTTTCAAAATATATTAGTTTTTTAAATTTTAGAATTAAAAAAAAAAATAAAAAAAAATCATAAAAAGAAAAAATGAAATGAACAAAATCAAGAAAAAGTGAAAACCAAAATCGTTTTTTTTTTTTTTTTAACTTTTAATTTTTAACAAACCACACCTAAAAAAAAAAATGGGATTTAAAAAATTAAAAGGGGCCTAACCATTATATACAAATGAAACTAAAAATATATGTACACCCTAACCTAAACTAAACCAAACACATATAATGAAAATAACAGTCGAATGTCTCTTTTGTTGTCGTTTGCAGGTTTGCGGGAGGCCTTGGACGACGAAAGAAGGACGAGTTCGATGTGCAGGTTGAAGGATGGCTTAGCAAGGAGTAGCACACCGAGGAAGGAGGTTGGACGTGCAGATGGGAGATAAAGCCGCAGGTTAGGGAGTTTGATGAGAAAGGACAACGATGGAGCCGTTAAGAAGTCACGATTTGCAGTGGAAAGGGACATGCGGATGGGCAGAGAGGAGTGGCAATGGGAGGACGGAGAGGATGGCTAGCATTTGGATGAGATGGCCGTACGGAGAAAGGTTGGGATCACGCAGAGAGGAAGTTGCTTGTTGCGGCTGTGGGTTAATGGGTGATCGAAGGAAGCTGTGGATCAGGAGGGAAAGAGACAACAAACGTAACAAGGAGAGGGATATGCAAAGGGTAGATGGAAGCTCGGATTTGCTGGTCGAAGGGCAGTAAGGTGAAGCAACGCAGGTTAGAACGAAGAATGATAGGAACGCATGAGGGTTTTGAGGAATAACGCAGATGGACGGAAGGAAATGCAACAAGAGTGAAGGAGCAATACACAGAAGGGCGAGTTGGAAAAAAAGAAGGATTTTTGCAAGTAGGAACTGCGGCTAGAACGCGTGAGAAGGTAAGTTGAATATCAACAATCTAGTAGCAGATGAAGAAATCGTAGGTAAAGGCAGCTGTGGGCAACGTTGAAACCCAGATTTTCCAGAAAACTTCAAAAACCACTACGTGTCAATGACCCATAGCAATACACCTGTTGACACCTAATCCGAAACGGATGGGTGAACTGGACAGTCATCCAGAAGATGAACTGATCCACCATATTTATGTATATAAATGTATGTTAGCTAATGAATAAAATCAATCAGTTTTCTCTCGCTCATTCATTCTGGAGTTACCCTGGCCTGACATGGTATCAAAGCACAGGTCCCAGAAATAGTTGTAACTCCTGCCTGAGAGCTGCTCAGTCTCTGACATCCCTGAAATAGCTGAAGACTGCCTCTGCCTGAAGACAGCCGCTGCCTGGAGACTGCCGCTGCCTGCAAACGCCTGGAATTTCAATACATTGAAACGCCTGGATTGGTAACGTATGACTGTTATTGAAACGCCTTGCTCATTGAAACGCCTTGCTTATTGAGTACGCAGCCGAACTGAGACTGGACGCATTTTTTAATTAGAGCTCTCTCCTTCCGTTGGTTCTTCCCTAGTTTCCCAAGGCTTTAACCATCTCTGTCAACGGAAAATAATCTCTGTCGATGGCCGCCGCATACTGCAAAACGGGATTGGTTGTTGCAGCTCTTAAAACGTTTTAAGCTTGGATACAATAAGCATGGATAGAGTTCACTGATAATCGGGTCAAAACTTCTTTCATAACATGTTTTCCATTTCATGGATTCTTTCTCGGATTAATGAGTTTGCGTGTGCTCTTTATCTTTGAGTTTGTGTGGATTCAAACTTGATTAAACCCTGAATTGGTATTAATAAGAATACTTCATCCATATCAGTAAGCAGTATTGTGACATGCACTAAAAACGTAAATGGCTTTAGATCCGACTGGTCATGGTCGTGTTGTTACGTGAGAAATAGAGATGAAAGAACGCAGGATGAAAGATAGTGCAGCAGAAAGATGGAAGGCGATTTCTGAAGGACAAACCGATGGCAAACGTTGCATTTGTGTATATATTTTAATTATAATCCAAGTATGTCAATCAAAGTTTTGACAGATAGTCGATAAACGAAGGGAGCCGCTTCTACGAAATAAGAGGATGCTTTGTAATTGTGAAGTGTGTCTGATTTGAATGCTCCATAGGGATATCTGTTTGAAGATTGAAGATAGTATGAATTAAAACCCAGGTTTAACAAATGAAGCTTTTAGCGTTTTTATTTGGTGTCTAACTCAGAACTTAGATTGCTACAAACAATGGAAAATAACTGCAAGCTTCTGCGTAGGCCATATATTTAGTTAGCAGAACTTTAAATGAAGTTTTCTCCATATAAAAATCATTTTTAAAGCAGAAATATATATGTGGAGATATATGTAGCAGAAGTTTAATGATTTTTTCTCCAAAGCAAAATCATTTTTTAAAAAAAAAGCAGCGGAAGTTTTTTTAAGAGTTTTTTTTTTTTTTCAGAAGTATATATCAGCAAAAGTTTTTTATATCAGCAGAAGTAACCTTTACAGAATGCATTCAATCATCTCTATGATAGGAATAGTTCTCACTGGCAAGGAGAACTATCCTGACTGGTCCCGGATGGTACACCACACCCTCATTTTC
>APFE030551754.1:123857-137587 GCA_000404065.3 Pinus taeda | reverse complement strand
TCTTGTATTATGTTGATTTACATATTATGCAAATGTCTGTCCAATACATAGTTAGCTAATGCATCGGTTACTGCATTAAGTCGTCTTGGAATATGTTGATAAGTAATAAAATCAAAATCTCTTTCCAATAACTTAACACGTAAATACAACCTTAAAATGCAATGATCTCTGACGGAATAATGTCCGTTGAGCTGGCGGACTACAAGTTGAGAATCCAAGTTTACAACCAATGTGCGAATGTCGAGGTTAATCGCCTCAGCTAATAATTCAATCACAACACTATATTCAGCAACATTGTTCGTCGTGCAACCCAGACACACCCCTTGAATATCTACTAACTCACCATGAGGATCGTAGATCACCCATGCCGCAGATGACAAGTTGCGAGTACTGCGGGAAGCACCATCAGCAAAACCAACGTAAGGCGATCCAGACATTTGTTCAAGAAGCAAAAGACACAATAAGTGGCAATCATGCCGACACACTAAGATAAAAACTAAACAAACACACACACTCAACACACTGCTGAAAGCATACGTATGTACAAAAAGAGAGAGTGCCTGGAATCAGGCGTAATATTTCTTGAGATAAAGCCCATTTCGGGGCCTGTCCAGGGGATTACCTTCATAATCTATAAGCTCATAGGCACCTTTTTGTAAAACTCTTTTCACAATATAGGGCCCATGCCACATAGGCTCGAGTTTTCCTGCTCCCAGCTTATCGTTAGCTTGATCATAGAGCAGTACTAGATCTCCCTCGACGAAAGAGCGGGGGTTAACAGCGTTATCGAAGTGAGTTTTCACTCGCTTCTTCTGAGCTTCAATAGCTAGGGAGGCTAGACGACGAGTCTCATTCAGTCGTTCTAAGTAAAGAAGTCGCTCTTCTACAGGGGTAGTATCAGGGAGTAACTCGACGGCGAATTTCAGTGAAGGAATCTCACACTCAATGGGAAGGGTCGCCTCCAGTCCGTAAACTAATTGAAAAGGGGTGAAATCGGTGGCGTCCTTCACGGAGGTACGGTAGGCCCACAAAGCGGAGAACAACATCAGATGCCAACTAGACTTATGCATGCCAACAGTTCTTTGAAGCATCGTGACCAAAACTTTGTTCACGGCTTCCACTTGACCGTTTGCCTGAGGATAGTACGGGGTCGAACTATCATGCCTAAGGCCTAGTTGGGTTGTTAACTCGGTCATCATGTGATTACGAAAATGTTTTCTGTGATCAGCGACGATGGCTTGTGGTACTCCGAACCGCGAAATAACATGATTAAACAAGAACTGCGCCGCGGTGTGACTGTCTTCTGACAATGTAGGCATCGCCTCGGCCCATTTCGTAAAATAATCTACAGCAACGATGATGTATCCATGTCCCTCGGCCGAGCGAGGGTTACAGGTCACATAATCGATGCCCCATTTGGCAAAGGGGCCGACGGTTACAACGGGGTGCAGTGGAGCAAGGGGTGCACGCATCTTCCGTTGGTAAATCTGGCATTCATGACAAGAATGGACAGCAAGAATGCAATCCTTGAAAATGGAGGGCCAGAAATAGCCAGCACGGAGGATTTTCTATGCAGTGGCATATCCAGACATGTGACCACCACAAGCACCAGAGTGGCAGTCATTCAGAACTCTCTCGGCTTCTTCGAAGGTCAAGCATCGGCGAAGAACAGAATCGACACCGAGACGGTACAGGGTGTCCCCAACGATGCGATATGGTTGGGCTTGATGTCGAATCCGTCGACGAGCGTCCTTAGAGGTCTCGGGACGAGAAGAGGACGTCTGTAAGTAGACAATAATGTCCCCGTACCAAGGATCAAGGGTGCTGATAAGGAAAAGAGTTTCGTTTGGAATAGAATCCTCTATCTGAGAGGAGGCAGTAGCGGATGGCAAAGAACACAGAAGTTCGGCGAAGACGAGTGATTTCTTAGACTTGGCAGCAGTAAATTCCAAGTCAAACTCTTGGAGGATGACTATCCACTTTGAGTATTTGCCCCCCAGCAATTGTCGTGACATAATATAAGTCATGGGGTTGCAATCGGAGATCACCGTCGTAGTACGCAACAAGATATAGTGACGGAATCGTTGAACCGCGCAAACAGCAGTGAGGGCCAACTTCTCGACATAAGCATATCGAGTTTCTGTATCTAACAGGTTGCGACTAAGGTAGTAAATAACATGTTCGATGCCATCGTCGTCATCTTGTACCAGAACCATACCGATGGTGGTATCAGCAGCGGCCAGGTATAACGTATAATCACGATGATAATTTGGAGGCCGCAACAAAGGGGCAGAAACTAGAAGAGTTTTGAGACGTGCAAAAGACTCCTTAGCTATGGCATCCCATCGAAATGGGGTGTCACGCTTAAGTAACCGTGTGAAACCCTTTGCCACTTCGGCATAGTTCGGGATAAATCGTCGTAGGAAATTAGCTTTACCCTGCAGACTCTGCAGTTGCCGCAAAGAAGCAGGGGGAGGAAGATTCAAAATGGCCTCGACTTTAAGGGGATCCAAGCGGATGCCCTCTCGGGAGATGATAAATCCGAGAAGTCGGCCAGATTCGACGCAAAAGACACATTTATGCGGGTTTAGTCGGATATTGTAGTGTCGACAGCGAAGAAAAATCTCGCGAAGATGCGACGGGTGGTCTGAGCGCTTAGCTGAATGAGCGGGAAGGTCATCCAGATAAGGCTGTACGATGTGCCGGATATTGTGAAAGGCATAAGACATCGCACGTTAGAAGGTGGTGCCGGCATTCTTAAGACCGAAGGGGAGCTTTTTGTAAGCGAAAGTACCCCACGGACAGATAAAGGCCGTCTTGTGTTGATCAGCGGGCGCGATATTAATCTGGTTGTAACCAGAAAAGCCGTCCATAAACGAATATATTTCACTGCCCGCACACTCATCAATGTGTTGGTCAATGAACGGTGTGGGGTAGTTATCTTTTGGGCAGGCTCGATTAATGTCGCGATAATCGACACAGACGCGAATAGTACCCTGCTTCTTATCCACAGGGACAATGTTTGAGACCCAATTTGTAAGTGGGATAGGATAAATAAAACTAGCTTTAAGAAGTTTTTCAACTTCCGCTTTGATAGCTACAACCTTACGGGGGTGCACAAGACGCAAACGCTGACGAACAAGTTTGGCCTCGGGATACGTAGGTATCTCGTGCACTACAATGGACGGATCGATGCTGGGCATCTCTTTGTAGGACCACGCAAAAACGTCACGAAATTCGCGAAAAAGTGCTATATATATTTGAATCTCCTTAGGAGTGAAAGTGACTCCTATATAGATGTTCTCGACAATCCCTGGTTTGACAGAGATGTCGATGGGTTGGGTCTGCGTGATGTTCCCCAAATTCCCTTCGGACGATGTTTGATAGATCTGGATGGGCGTCTGAAGAGGCTGTGAGGGGAGACATGGAGCAAACCGCTCAAGACAAGCCAACGTTTCTCGGAGGGTAGGGAGAAACGAGGAACGGTGGTGAAGATGGGACCACGAAGGTTCCTCGAGAGACATGGTCTCTATAATGGCCTCGTCGGAAGGAAATATTTCCTTTAACGGATCCGAGGAGGCGTATTCTCCAAACCAGGGGGGAAAGTCGTATGAGTCAAGAGCCCCACTTGAAGGAGCGGGTTCAGCATGAGGGGCCGATGCAGCAACGATTTCGATGTAGTTGAGCTCGGCGGGACTCAACGGCATCTCCTCGCCCCACGATTCTATCTGGTCGATGGGGGGAAGGGCCCAGGGATCAGAACGAACCGAAATCATAGAGATAGAGGCGAGGTTGGGAGGTGGGAGGGAGAAAACACCCATGAGGGCGGGATCTTTGAAGAGCCCGACTGCCACACTCTCAAAAGGAACAGAGGTATGTTCAACGAAAGGGACATTTCTTTCAGAAGAGGAAGCGAAGAAGGAGAGCTGGTCTACTGTGACAATTTTCCTTTGGTGAGGGAAACGGATGACACGGAAGAGGGATGAAGCCACGGCACGCATGGCATACGTCCAACTCCGGCCCATAAGGAGGTTGTATGTGAGATTCGCGTCAACGACCTCAACTTCTACTTCCACGGTTTTCCCTTCTAAAGTGATGGGCAATCGTTGAAGAATACCATAAGGACGGGATTCTCTCCCATCGAAAGCTTCCAAAGTCGTAGGAGACTGGCTCAGAGTCGGAGACCCGATCACTTTCCAACAAGCAATAGACATAATGCAAGTCGATGCGCCCTCATCAATAACTGTACGATGAATCATTTTGGAATTGATGACGACTTGGATAAGAAAAGCGATCTGATGAGGCAGCCTAGGGACATGGCTCTCGAGATCGAAGGTAATCAGATCCGAATCTGCCGGGTCGATGCCACCGATGGCTGATAGCAAGGACTTCCTCTGAGGGGGGAAGCAGGAACCATCTGCATGCCCGGTTGAGCTGCCCCAGAAAGATGTCCTTGCGAAGGTTGGGCCATCTGGCCGGAAGGTTGTCCTGGTTGGATCTGAGACGGACCCATTTGCCCAGAAGGTTGAGCTTGCTGAGCTATGGGCTGTCCTTGCGCAACCGAAGGTTGTCCTTGTAGACCAGATGGTTGATTAGGCTGAGCAGTAGGCTGGCCTTGCTGTGCGTAAGGCTGGCCGCTTTGCCCAGAAGGGTAGCCTTGTTGGTTTCCGGGTTGACCTTGCTGACCGTAAGGTTGTCCCGGGTTCCCATAGGGTTACCCTGAAGGGTACCCCTGCTGGGGCCCAGGTTGTCCTTGCTGAGCATAGGGTTGTCCCGGGTTTCCAGAAGGTTGCCCAAGATATGTATAAGACTCACCACTAGAGGCTAAAGGTTGTCCCTGATAGGGTTGTCCTTGCGAGCCTCCAGGTTGACCTGGATAGGTCTGGCCATAATACTGCTGCCCATGATTAGACTGCGAGTAGGATGGTTGACCTTGGTAGGGTGGTCCTTGGGATGGCTTCCCTTGACCTGGATGGAACTGGCCACCACCATATCCGGCGGTACCCCAAGCCACATTCAACGGAACTGAAGCCTCAACATAGGGCTCAGTTGGCAAGGAGGTATACAAATAATGATTGACATGATCATAATAGGGGCCTTGCCCGCCCGGGTTCTGGACAACATGCAAGTATTGGGAATATGCCCCCCTTGCCGAAATAGCATTAGAAAGAGGCGGGGCACCACTTGCGGGATGGACAACTCTAGCAGTATGTGCCGATGGACCACTTTGTACCGGGCCTCGAGATGGGCCGGCAACAGAAGTCACAGCCGAAGATGCTGTAACGGCACTAGCAACTGGAGTTGATGACGCGACACAAACGGTCGGATTGGTTGGAATTGATGTAACAGCAGTATGGTGAACTTGGGAAACAAATGGTCTCGTAGTAGGGACAATGCTGTGATCCCACATAGAAGAGGAAGTCGCAGAGCTCATAGCATCCCTCAGAGATCTATAGTGCGTCGGCATTGTGATACCGAGAGGTGTAATAGTGTAGGGCGTAGAGATAACTGGGGATGTAGCCGGAATGGGAGTATCAATACTCGACATAACGGGCGTTCCACTTGACACAGGAGATGTATCCTCCATGTCAGAAGAAGCCATCGGAGATGCAACACCAACAGGAGTAGTGGGAAAATCCTCTTCAGAGGGCTCCCAAACAGGGTTCCAGAACAAGTCGTAAAGCTCGTCCTCTGGAGCACGAGAGTTCAACGGTTGGACAAACAATAGGGAAAGTGTCGCCACAAACCGGTGTCTCAGGGACAGCAGAAGAAGGAGACCCTTGGTCACTTGGGACAGGAGACGGGATCGATGGATCCGCCAGGATGATCAAACAAAGACCCTAGACAAGCTAACGATAAGAGACCCTACTCAAAACTAAACGCAAACAAGATCTAACAAGGTGAATGTTATCGTGGCCGAATAAATTTTTAAGACATTAGGACACAACTTGACCTTTTCATGTTTTAAGAATCGAGAAAAGGACAAAAGGTGACTCTAGTCGCCTTCGAATGTTTAATGAGCCCGAAGTGACAAATGCCCAATAGAGCCTTTTCTTTTACAGAGTCCGAAAAGGATCAAAAAGTGACTGCTTTGGAGAAACTAGGCAAGGGGTTTACCAGACAATCCGTAAAACTGCTTATACCCCTTGGCAATCGTATGAAAACCAAGGACTTTCCGTACTGCAGTCAATCTTCCCGAATGTTGTGTTCGGTGCGTTACGGCTTGTAAGGCGGAACAGACACGGGCTTCCTATGGATCAAGGGATGAAAACCTAGTGGAGTCTCCCCATATATACGCGACGGTACGTGGGAGCCCAAGTCCGTACTAGACCACAATCGAATCACACAAGGAAGGAATCACCAACCTTAATGCGAGAACAAAAGTGACTAGGTTTTAACGACGCCGGAGCACGTCTCTAGCCTAGACCTCTAGAATGTGAGCATTATGTTCCAATGCGTTTTTAAGTTTATTCGGTTTATTTTATGGTTGATCTTTAGTTAAGTCTCGATTTTAGGTCCTACCGTATGTGATCTTTCACAATTGCCTAGATGCAAGCTATATGCCAAAGAATACCATTTCGTTCGATGAATGTTAACTACGAGAAGGTTATGAATTTTCAATCAAACAAAATGAGCACAATCAATCAAACACCCTAATGCAGCTAATGGCAAATAAATAAAACTTTTTCTTTCAAGAATATGAATGAATGAAAAGTTCTATTCCATTAACTATTGAATGCAAAAGAGATTTATTTGATTCCTTTTCCAAAGGCACAATGCACTAGAATGAATTTTGAAAGACAATAACACTGAGTAAAAGAGACAAATTCACTCAATGAGAACACAATGAAATCCCAAGACACCAAAACAGTTCTTCAAACCAAAAGAAAAACAAAGGCTTGTACGAGCTATGGGATCTAAACTCAAACAAGGCTAAAATGAAATCCAAGCAAGAAAGAAGCAAGTCACTCGGAAATCAACCAAAAACACTTCAACAATCACTGAACAAGTGCAAAAAGCAATCGCAAAGTCGACTGGACAATCAAGAAACCCAAACTCCTACGGAAGGCTCGACACACACGACCACTAGATGTCCTAGGGTTAAGGTGTGAAATCGATAGAAAGAGGCAAACACCCGAAGGACGGGGGTTAAGAACCAGTTAGACAAGGATCAAACACACTCCAGTAATCGAAAAAGATGTGGCAAGATACAAATCCAAGCTCAGAAGGCAGGGAAACAAGCGAACTCAAAAAGCTAAGAGGCCTGGCGCAACTGTCAGGCTGTAACTCGCGCTATATAGGGATTGGCGCGGGTTGTCAGTTAGCAACAAGGGCCACTAGCGCGACTGTCAAAGGAAAAACCGCGCTAATGAAGTTTGCCAAGTCAAAAATAAAAATAAGCGGTCTAAGGCTCGGTTCACAGTATCTAGGCAAGTCAGGAAGCAAGAGGCAGCAAGAAATTCAATCCAAAAAGCTATCCAAGCAAGTAAACAAGAGAAAACCAAAGAGGCAAGACAAACTCCAAATTGTTCAGTCCGTAAACCAAACCGGAGATTGACTGAAGCGGCTTTGATCTACTTCACTAATGCAAAGCAATAGTGTTTCGAAGGCTATCTGGCTGTGCTTCAGACTCCGTCTAAGTTTACAAATTAAACAACAAGCTAAACTCCCCAGTGGAGTCGCCAAATTGTTGGAGAGGTAAATCCCCTCTACGGATAGAGGCGATCCCTACTAGCCCAGGACGGGTCTAGCAACAATCAAACAATGCTATCATGCAAGTTCCTAATTGCAGATAAAAGGTAGGTGATGAAGACCTACTTGGATTCCAACGCTTTTGTTCGTAGAGGAGATGTCGCCCACGCTCCTTTGCCTTGGCCGTTCACAATCCTCCACTATCCTCGTGAATGGACACCTGCACACAAAGGGAACAACACAAACACAAGCGTGAAATCTAATAAATGCAATTATACATCAGTCAGGAAGGACATAATTCAACATTAATCATTACAAAAATGAGAATGGAACCATAATGATAGTCATCTATTATTAATAATCAACAAAGGAGAATACAACCAACGTCCTGACGTCAATTCCTCCTTTGGCTGGGTGCTCAGCTACAGAAGTCTTGCAAAGCTTGAAGGGATGAGGGACAAGCCTCTCTCTCTTTGGTGACAAGATCTCCTTACTTAGGTTAAGCCTTATGGACACAAAGAAGGCTCTTGCAACTGTAATCTCTTGATATCTTCCTTTCAGCACAAGTATAATTACTACTACCACTAGCTTGCTCAAGGCATGGAGACAAGCTTTTATAGATGAAAAGGAAGGGATAAGATCAATCACAACAATAATGGGTTTGGCCTCATCATTTGGAAACTTCTATGGAATGGTGGCAAACTACTTTCCATTCAAGGAGATTCGAAGCCAAACCATCTTCACTTAACATAGATTCAGTTGGTGAATGAGTTGGAGAGAACTTTCGGAGGTTGATTGGTTAAAAACTTTGCCCAAAAAGGTTGGTGCGATTGCGACTCTGGGACAGAGCGCTAATAGCGCGCCCCTTTTAGAGGATTTTCCCCATTGGCGTGGGAGGAACATGGTGGCCCAGCGCTAATGTAAAAAGGGCCATTTTTAAGGGCAAGCTGTAGGAGATGTCTTCAGGGCATATGGAGCTCATGTTCAGAGGGGAATGATGCAAGTGGTTTCAAGTCTTGTCACTTCCCACAAGTCCCGGAATGAGTCCTCCAAGGTGCAGGAGAGGGGTAACAGGGATGGTGACAAATGGTGACAAATTACCGTGTAACAATCCCATTATTGGAAATGCTTCAAATTTGGAGGGCCTCTAGAAGACACAACAACACAGTGTAAGGCAAGAGATCAAACTTTTTGGATGGATGAATTGTGAGAAACATGATGCCCTAGGTTACCTATGGAGGCTAGGCCTAGAAAGAAAGAGAAAATGTGAGAAAAATATGCTCTTAGGTGATCACGTATGGAGGATTAGTGCCTACTGCTTTGGGAGAAATGGAGTCAAGGAGATTGTAATGCTTGGAATGGATTCACTTAGTCAAGGAGGCCTCTAGAACAATTTCGCATGGCATTTGGGGCATGTGAACGATTACTTCAAGGTCTTTACTCTTCGATTTGCAATATATGATGACTTATCAAGATAAAATTTCGACAAATTATCTCTAGGAATATTCACTCCTTCATACATAGCCCATGACATGATGTAACGCTATAAAAAGACAAATTTCCACAATTTCACATAAAAAACCAATAAATTTCTGCCTAGTATAGCGAAAATTGCCAACAACATGCATGTGACGTAAGAAAATAACATTAAAAGAGTACTTACATGTAAGAAAAAGTATACCTAATCATCATTATATGCCAATAATGAAGCTCCAAGACAAAAGTTAAGAGATCCAAACATCAAAATTCATCCATTCAACCAACTTCGTCCTCCAAGAAGGATAGCGAAAATCTTACAAGAGAGAAAGATCCAATCCAAGTTAGTTATCATTTTAAGAATTTATAATTTTAGTTATCTTTAGTAAGTTGTGGGACCACACGGGACCAAGTGGACCCAGAATTAGGTCAAGGGGGTGGAGTTGATCAGTCAAGGGTGTGCTTGACCTAATTGAGGGGGAGAAGGGGATCAAAGGGGAAATTTTCACTAATTTTGATGCAATGATCCCATTGAGGTCACTAGCCAAGGGAAACCAAGGGTAATAATCGGTCTCAGAGCTAGGGCTTGGAATATCTCAAGATCCCATCGTCGGAAATGCTTCAAATTTTGAGGGCCTCTAGAAGACACAACAACATAATATAAGGCAAGAGATCAAACTTTTTGGATGGATGAATTGTGAGAAAAATGATGGCCTAGTTTACCTATGGAGGCTAGTCCTAGAAAGAAAGAGAAAAGGTGAACAAAATATGCTTTTAGGTGATCACCTATGGAGGATCAATGCCTATTCCTTTGGGAGAAATGGAGTCAAGGAGATTGTAATGCTTGGAATGTTGGAAATACTGGGGGGGTGAATCAGTATTTCTTTTTAATTGTTCTTTTTGTCACCAAACATATATATATGGAGCACAGAAATAGATAGCTGAAATAAATGCTTTTATTAACACAAACAGTGCAATGAAATAAATACAATATATATGTGGTTGCAATCAGTTGCCAAGCACCAACTTGGACTTTTGTGAGGCTCCAACCTCTAGAGCACCAACTCTGTTCTTCCAAGGCAATAGTTCTGCACTTAGGAGCACCAACTCCCAAGGATTCCAATCTTTTCAATTCTGAGGCTCCAACCCCGTGGGCTCCAACCCAAACCTGGTATAAACTGTTTTGCTGTAGTTCTCTGCTACCAAACCTGCTGAGCTTTTGCTTCACTCTTGTTCTCCTGCCTCTGCTGCCTCTGCCTGAACTTCGGCTTCCTCTCACACTGATTATTCGCACCCACTTCGTTGTTTTTTCTCGTTTTTTTATTCCTGATGCCTCTGACTGTTCGTTTCCGCTTCCCACTGGCTCTTCAGCTTCTTCAACGCTGGCTTGTCCTTTGGCTTCCCTCTTCTTCATTGCTTTGGCTTTTCGGTTTCCTCTGCGCTGGCTTACCCTTCGGCTTCCTGGCTTTTCGGTCACTGTGGCTTCCTTTGCCTCTTCGTGCTCACTGCTGCATGTTAAAACTATAACAAAGCCCCTTTTTCTTTTAATGATAATAGGCATACACAGGACTTTATTGTTTAACGGAGAGATTGTACCAATCAGGATGGACCCACATGCCATGTCCCAATTGCAATCACAATCGGCTTTCGTTCAGGCCTCCTAAATTGTCGGAACTGTTATCATAAGCTTTTTGGCCTAAAATCCCCGTGCAATACAATTATTCATATACCACAAGTGGTATTTCGGAAGGGGCATAGGCGGGAATTGGTATTCAATGGATGGCTTCCGATTCCACTTGGCAGGCGACACGTAGCAGCGGGAAGGAAGAGGATACCGCTTTTTTGGGCGGGTATTCCTCGAGCTATATGTCCACCCGAAATGTACTTAGACTGTTGGATCTACAAAGGGATGACCAACGGTGGAGGGTCGAATGCTCAGGTAATGAGGGCCCGCCTTTTTATGGTCACAAATGTAGTACACTGGAATATATGAAAAAACGCTAGAGGGCGGACTTCAAATTTATTAATCCCGCATTTATAACTTTATCAAGTCCGCAGTGTATATCGCAATTGGCGCTTTCAGAGGTGCAAGGCCTTAATCCTTGCGATATGTCGGATGCGACATAACAATAGACCAAACTGTGATGTTGCATCGGGTACGCAACATTCATCGCAATTGGCGCTTGCAGGAGGACAACCCTTTGTGTATTGCAATATGCAATTACCGTTCGGGCAGATGCAATATGATATTAAATCATATTTCATTGTTTCAGCGGGTTCAGATGTATCGCAGTTTTCTATATATATAGATATAATGCAAATTTGCATGTTTTAACACACCAAGGCTTAGAGCCCGAAAAGCTGAAATACACTAAAAACATGCTTCGGAACACTTTTGGCGGACTTCACCTGTTTATGCACTTGAACTTATGTGTTCTGTCGAGTCCGCACATATATGTCGCTGTCGGGGTTTTGGGGTGATGGCACATAACTGAACCGCCGATTATCATATGGCCGATATATATATCTTTCTCTGCTCTGATAATGTATTCCAATATAACTAAGTCCTCCGCCTGTGATAGTGTAAATGCATATATATAAGTTTTTCCTCCTCCGATAGTGTATATAGCCTATATATATGTGTTTGCGCCTCCGATAGTGTATTTGGCCTATATATATGTGTTTGCGCCTCCAATAATGTATTTGCATGCATATACACTATATTGCTCCCACTAGCTCCCGATAGTGTATTCTTTGGCATTCATTGCTCCGATAGCTTTGTTTGCTTCCTCTGATGGCTCTGTCTGCTCTTTGCTCCTCCGATAGCTCTGTTTGCTCCTCTGATGGCTCTATCTGCTCCTCTAATGGCTCTGTTTGCTCCTCTTGGCTCCTTGAATATTGCCATATTGACATCAATGACAATCTATGTCAACAATCTCCCCCTTTGTTATTGATGGCAATATTCTTCTTTTCTCCCCCTTTGACATCAATGGCAAAGGAATGCATACGGACTCCCCCCCCGTCGAACCGCTCCCCCTGTAGAACTGCTCCCCCTGTCCCGCGACGTCTTCATGAATGAACTTGAGTGATGCTAAAGAAATAACCCCCATCTTTTGACGAAGATGTTCAAATGCTTCTCGAGGAAGAGGTTTTGTGAAAATATCAGCTATCTGCTCCTTAGTACTAATATATTCCAAGATGATGTTTTGTTCAGCTACTTGTTCACGAAGGAAATGATACTTGACTGGTATATGTTTGGTCTTTGAGTGCATCGCTGGATTTTTGCTGAGACTGATAGCACTTGTGTTATCACAATAGATGGTAATTGGTTGATCTGTACCTATGTTGACATCTTTTAGAGCTTTCTTCATCCATAGTATTTGAGTACAACAGTCTGCTGCAGCTATATACTCGGCTTCGACTGTGGATAATGATATGGATGTCTGTTTTTTTGCTGAGCCAAGATACTAAACAGTCTCCCAGGAAGAATGCATTTGCACTAGTACTTTTCCGATCATCTAGACTTCCGGCCCAATTAACATCGGTGTATGCAGTTACAGTCAGTGTTGAGCTCTTAGGGTATCAAAGACCAAAATCAGGAGTTCCTTTCAGATATTTGAGAATTCTTTTTACAGCTAACAAATGGGATTGTTTAGGAGCAGATTGAAATCTTCTCACCATTCCTACTGCCTGCATTATGCGGGTCTTGTAGCAGTTAAGTACAGAAGGGCTCCAATTATTGACCTATAATGAGTTGCATCTGCTGGAGGGGAGTCATCATTTTTGCTCAATTTGCAATTTGTGGTCATAGGTGTGCTCATGGGTGCACAGTCTTTCATTCCATATCTTTTAAGCATGTCTTTAAGATATTTGGCTTGAGATATAAACAATCCTGCTCTGGTTTGAGATACTTGTAGTCCAAGGAAGTGAGATAACTATTGTATCATTGACATCTCGAATTCTCTTGACATGTTTTGAGAAAATTCATGGCTCATTTCATCGTTATTGCTAGCAAAAATCAGATCATCAACATAAACAAGTGTGACTAGTAACTTACCTTCATCTGTCTTTATGTAGAGATTACTTCTTGCCACTCCCTTCTTGAAGCCTTGTTGTAGATAGTGATCCAGTCTTGCATACCAAGCTTTGGGAGCTCGTTTCAACCCATATAATGCCTTTTTCAGCTTACAGACTAAGTCTTTTCCTTTCGTTAGATCAAACCCTTCTGGTTGCTCCATGTAGACTTCTTCCTTGAGTTCCCCATTCAGAAATTTTGATTTTACGTCCATTTGATAGATTTTGAATCCTTTTGAGCAAGCAAATGCCAAGAACATCCTGGTAGCTTCCATATGAGCTACTGGTGCAAATGTCTTTTTGTTAAAGTTGACAACTAGGGCCAAACTTCATGTGGGTCATCTTATTCATGGCTGATAATGTTTTTATTAGATTCCTCTCGTCGAGAGGTGTAAGATTGATATAAAGATCATCCGATTCTGATAAGTATTCATGGAGATATGAATTTATTTTGATTATGGAATTATTATCAAGCCGACCTACAACTC
>APFE030551754.1:73897-115389 GCA_000404065.3 Pinus taeda | reverse complement strand
GCCACAGGGCTCTGAGGTGCATGGGAAGGAGTCCCATGTGTGCAGACTGAAGAAGGCCCTTTATGGCCTGAAGCAAGCTCCCAGAGCTTGGTACTCCAGGATAGATACATACTTACAGGGGATGGGTTTCACAAAGAGTGAGGCAGATCCGAACCTTTACTATATTGTGATAGGTGAGGAGCCTCTCATTCTGGTGTTGTATGTGGATGACTTGATCATTACAGGTGCAGAGAGACTCATAGAGCACTGCAAGAGAGATCTTGCGCGGAGTTTGAGATGAAGGACATCGGCTTGATGCATTACTTTTTGGGTTTGGAGGTGTGGTAGGAGGAGGGGCATTTCTTCCTGGGGCAGGGGAATTATATTGTGGACATCCTTGGCAGATTCCACATGGAGGATTGTAAACCCATGTCGACACCAATGATCGGCAACTGGAAAAAGCTTCATGCTTCGGATTTCGAGTTGGTGGATCCGACATTTTACAGGCAGCTGATTGGTTCTTTGATGTATTTGGTCAACGCTAGATCAAATATTTGTTTTTCAGTCAACACGATGAGTCAGTTTATGTGTGAGCCTAGGAAGGTTCACTCGGTGGCTGCAAAACACATTTTGCGGTACTTGCAGGGGGCAGTGGATTATGGTTTGGACTACAGGCAGGGGGATGGAGTGAGATTGGCAGGTTATACTGATTCTGATTGGGCAGGTTGTGCTTCTGATAGGAAGAGCACTTCAGGGAGCTGTTTTGGGTTGGGCTCGGCAGTAGTGTCATGGTTCAGCCGGAAGCAGCAGTCAGTAGCACTGAGTTCAGCAGAAGCAGAGTATATGGCAGCCAGTCTAGCTAGTTGTGAGGCCACTGGCTTCGCAAGATGTTGTTTGGCTTATTTGGTCAGCCGTTGAGACCTTCAGTGATTTACTGTGATAATCAGAGTTGCATTAAACTCACGTAGAATCCAGTATTTCATGACAGGTCAAAGCATATCGGGATCAAATATCATTTCATTAGAGACTATGTTCAGAAGGGAGCTGTGAAGCTTGAGTATATTCCCACTGATGAACAGGTTGCAGATATTCTTACCAAAGCCTTACCACGGGGAAAGCATGTCTACTTTAGAGACAAGATGGGTGTGGTGAGGAACACATTCTCGGTAAGAGGGAGTGTTGAAATTTGTTACCGGAGGACAGGTGGTTCCCTTAGGCTTTGATCTTTGGCCTAGGGAAAAGTGTCCAAAAGATTTTAATTTTTCTCCTAAAGTGACTTTATAATTTTTATAAAGTTAAAATCTAATTTAAAAGTGACCTTAAGTGATAAAGTTACTAAGTCTAATTTTAAAGTGACTTTTATAAAGTCAATGTAAAATTAGAAAGGAAAAGTGACTTTGGACATAAATGACTAAGTGGGTCTTTATTAAAGTGGGGTGAATTAAAAAATAGAAAGTGAGATTTAAATGAGCATTTAATCTCAGCTCTAGATCTCAATCTATTTCAGCCATTGGATTTAGGGATTCTCCAAAAGTCACTTAAGGTTAGATTAAAGGAGGGAAAGAAGGAAAAAGTCATTAATTCTTTCATGAGCAGATTGAGAGAAGGAGAGCAAGAGAGCAAGGGAGATTTCTGGAGAGTGAGGAGAAGGAGGCAGCAACTTGGTACACATTCCAAGGCAGCGTTTCAGCAAGTCCGTATAGCTTAGTTAGCACACAGTGAAAGGCAAATTTTGGGCACGATTTTCTAGAAAGGCCGTACAACAATTTTGGTTCAGATTCCAAGGAGGTCATACAACAAGTTAGCACAGAAATCGAGGAGTAGAAAATCTGAAGTTTGCTGGCACGTTTTTTTCAAGGGAGGCCGTACAACAAGTGGCTGTACCTTGGCACGCTTTTCTAGGTAGAAATCCATACAGCTGTATCGCTGTTTTTCTACACAGAAATTGAGGAGAATCGTACAACAACATTTATGGCAGCTTGCATGCTTTTCTAGGCAGTAAGTACAACAACATTTAAGGCTAAAATTTGGGCACAAAAATCGAGGAGGCCGTACAACATTTATTGCTGTTCTGTTTTGCTGTTTGCAATTTTTTCCAGTAGGCTGTGAGGCACGGAAAACGAGATAAGTTGTGAAAGTTTGCTTGCTGATTTTTTGCTGAATATTTCTCTCACTATAAAAAGCATTTTCCAGAAATAAGGAGCTTTCGAACTGATATTTCCCAAGAGTTGTAGGGGGTTTTTCCATGGCCATCTTGACCAAAAATCACTATGTTTAAATGTGTTGAATCGCTGTTTGTATGTGCTGATATTTATTTCTGCATTTCCCAACATTCTGTAATATTTCTAGAATTTGTGTTTTCAACAAAATTTATTTTTCAGTTGTTGAATGTATGGATATGGGAAAGGGCATTTAACTATTTTGGAGAAATAAAAGTGAAACTGAAAATCGGGGTGGGAAATGAGAAATTTCTACACTTTTGGGTTGCTGGAAAGTGCATCGCCATAGCTTTCCGCACTATTCTTAGTGCTTGATGATTCTCTTTTAAAACCTATTCCAAACTTGTCATGTTGAGGTTTTTGACTTTTCAGGATAGTCTCAAGTATTTGAGAGCTTTTCCAACCCTTTTTAACTTGCTCCAATTTCTTCCTCAGAGATACTATTTCGGCTTCACGTTCTTCGCAAGTCCCTTCTTTTTCTTTTAGCTTTGTTTCCAAGAGATCTTCTCTTCTTCTTGTTTCCTCGTTTTCTACCTTGAGAGAAATGATTTTATTCTGTAATTTCTCATTTTCTTCAATGGCAGTTATTAACAGTTCATCTACATTTCCTTCTAGCCCCAAGTCATCATCATTTGTGAACGCCATGAATAATGTTTTTTGGCTTTCATCATGGTCACTTTCCTCATCTAATTTCTTTTTGATGACTACAAATTCATCCTCATTAGACTCATCTTGCTTCTAGAAGAAGTTCTTTTTATTGATCCCTTTCTTTTTGTATACCATTCGTTTAGAATTTCCTTCATCATCACTATCATGTTTATGAGGACATTTTGTAGCATAATGACCTATTTTTCCACATTTGAAACAGATAAGAGGGTACTTACCTTTTAGCTTAGATCCTTTCTTAAGCTTTCGTACAAATTGAGCCAAGCTGGATCCCACATCGGAGTCATCACTACAGTCATTCCTTTCTTTCCCCTTATTTGATTTTGAGGCCTTGAATGCTGCATCTTTGGAGCTTGGGCCACCATTTCTCATCTCATAGGCAGTGAGGATTCCATGGAGTTCATCCATCTTGAGAGCATCTAGATCCTTTGCTTCTTCTATGGCGCTTATTTTGGAGTCAAATCTGTTTGGAAGAGATCTTAAGACCTTTTGAACAATGGTACTTTCTTCAATCTTTTTGTCCAATCCTTTAAGGGAGTTGACCACTTCAGCTACTCGGAGGAGTTATGCTGCAATATGTTCTTCATCTTCCATCTTCAGACTTTCAAATTGCCTTCTATGAGTTTGAATCTTTGCCTTCTTGATTTTTGATTCTCCATCGTATAAGCCAACTAGCTTATCCCACATTTCTTTGGCAGAGTTACAATTCATTACTTTTGTAAACTCAGAATCAGTGATTCCACTAGTGATGGAGTTCAAGGCTTTTGCATTTGCAATGTAGGCTTTCCTCTCGTCTTGATCTGTTGGAAGAGTGGTAGGAATTTGGTACTCATTTAGAACGAAATGCCAGACTTCAGGTCCAAGGGACATTAAGTAGTAGGTCATTCTCTTTTTCCAGAAACCAAAGTTAATGCTGTCGAACAAAGGAAGTTCTCTTGATGCTTCGTGATTTCTCATCATGACTACGAATCCTTCTTCAAGCTGTTAGGCTAATATGAAGAAGCCTGCTCTGATACCAATTGTTGGAAATACTGGGGGGGTGAATCAGTATTTCTTTTTAATTGTTCTTTTTATCACCAAAACATATATATATGGAACACAGAAATAGAGAGCTGAAATAAATGCTTTTATTAACACAAACAATGCAATGAAATAAATACAATATATAACTGGTTGCAATCAGTTGCCAAGCACCAACTTGGACTTTTGTGAGGCTCCAACCTCTAGAGCACCAACTCTGTTCTTTCAAGGCAATAGTTCTGCACTTAGGAGCACCAACTCCGAAGGATTCCAATCCTTTCAGTTCTGAGGCTCCAACCCCGTGGGCTCCAACCCAAACCTGGTATAAACTGTTTTGCTGTAGTTCTCTGCTCCTAAATCTGCCAAGCTTCTGCTTCACTCCTGTTCTTCTGCTTCTCTTGCCTCTCCTGCCTCTGCTTGAACTTCGGTTTCCTCTCACATTGATTATTCGCACCCATTTCCTTGTTTTTCCCTGTTTTTGTATTCCTGATTCCTCTGACTGTTCGTTTCCGCTTCCCACTGGCTCTTCAGCTTCTTTAATGCTGGCTTGTCCTTGGCTTCCCTCTTCTTCATTGCTTTGGCTTTTCGGTTTACTCTGCGTTGGCTTACCCTTCGGCTTCCTAGCTTTTCGGTCGCTGTGGCTTCCTCTGCCTCTTCGTTCTCACTGCTGTGTGTTAAAACTGTAACAGAGCCCCTTTTTCTTTTAATGATAATAGGCATACACAAGACTTTATTGTTTAATGGAGAGACTGTACCAATCAAGACGGACCCACATGCCACGTCCCAATCGCAATCGCAATTGGCTTTCGTTTAGGCCTCTTGAACTATCAAAACTGTTATCATAAGCCTTTTGGCCTAAAAACCCCGTGCAATACAATTATTCTTATACCACAAGTGGTATTTCAAAGGGGGCATAAGCGGGAACTGGTAGTCAGCGGATGGCTTCCGATTCCACTCGGCAGGCGGCACGTAGCAGCGGGAAGGAAGAGGATACCGCTTTTTCGGGCGGGTATTCCTCGAGCTATATGTCTATCCGAAATGTACATAGATCGTTGGATCTACAAAGGGATGATCAACGGTGAAGTGTCGGATGCTCAGGTAATGCGGGCCCGCCTTTTTATGGTCGCAAATGTAATACGAAATATATGAAAAAACAGTAAAGGGTGGACTTCAAATTTATTACGCCTGCATTTATAACCTTATCAGGTCTGCAGTGTATATCGCAATCGGCGCTTTCAGAGGTGCAAGGCCTTAAGCACTTGCGATATGTCGGATTTGACATAACAATAGACCAAACTGTAATGTTGCATCAGGTCTGCAACATTCATCGCAATTGGCGCTTGCAGGACAACCCTTTATGTATTGCGATATGCGATTACTGATCGGGCGGATGCGATCTGATATTAAATCATATTTCATTGTTTCAGCGGGTCTGCATGTATCGCAGTTATATGATATTTATATATATATATATATATATAATGCAAATTTGCATGTTTTAATGCGCCAAGGCTTAGAGCCCGAAAAGCTGAAATACACTAAAAACATGCTTCGGAACACTTTTGGCGGACTTCACTGTTTATGCACCCGAACTTATGTGTTCCGTCGGGTCCACACATATATGTCGCTGTCGAGGGTTTGGGGTGATGGCACATAACTGAACCGCCGATTATCATATTGCCGATATATTTATCTTTCTCCTCTCCGATAGTGTATTCCAATATAACTAAGTCTTCTGCCTCCGATAGTGTAAATGCATATATATAAATTTTTCTGTCTCTGATAGTGTGTATAGCCTATATATATGTGTTTGCACTTCCGATAGTGTATTTGCATGCATACACACTATATTGCTCCCGATAGCTACTGATAGTGTATTCTTTGGCATTCATTGCTTCGATAGCTCTGTTTGCTTCCTTCGATGGCTTTGTTTGCTCTTTGCTCCTCCGATAGCTCTGTTTGCTCCTCTGATGGCTCCGTCTGCTCCTCTGATGGCTCTGTTTGCTCCTCTTGGCTCCTCGAATATTGCCATATTGACATCAGTGACAATCTATGTCAACATGGAATGGATTCACTTAGTCAAGGAGGCCTCTAGAACAATTTCGCATGGAATTTGGGGCATGTGAGCGATTGCTTCAAGGTCTTTACACTTCGATTTGTAATATATGATGACTTCTAAGTTCTCAAGATAAAATTTCTACAAATTATCTCTAGGAATATTCACTCCTTCATACATGGCCCATGACATGATGCAATGCTATAAAAAGACAAATTTCCACAATTTCGCATAAAAAAACCAATAAATTTCAGCCTAGTATAGCGAAAATCCCCATAAACATGCATGTGACATAAGAAAATAAGAAGATAGCATTAAAAGAGTACTTACATGTAAGAAAGAGTATACCTAATCATCATTATATGCTAATAGTGAAGCTCCAAGGCAAAAATGAAGAGATCCAAACATCAAAATTCATCCATTCATCTGACTTCGTCCTCTAAGAAGGATAGCGAAAATCTCACAAGAGAGAAAGATCCAATGCAAGTGATTTTCGTACCGTTGTACAAAATGTACGGATTTCTGTACTGTTGTATGGACTGTATGGATCTTTTTTTTTCTATTTTTTTCAAAAATTTCTCTCGAACGACGTGCAACTCACAACATTCAATGTTGTTCGTACTATACTTTCTGTTGTCTTCTAAACCTTGATTTGCATGTCCAACTTTGCCTAGAAATCACTCTTTCAGCGCGCTGCAACAAATTTCTCCTTCAGAACTTTTCTCGAACTCTCAGCCTCCTTTCTCCAATATGCTCATGAAGAATGAATGCAGTCTTTCTTTTCTTTTCCTCCTTTTGTTTCCCTAAATGACTTTTCGACAACCCTAAGTTCTAATGGCTCAGATTCATTTAGATCAAGGGATGAGAATAAATGTGCATTTAATTCTCACTTTCTATTTTTTAATTCTAATAAAGTACTCACATTGTACTTTATGTCTAAAGTCACTTTTCACTTTATAATTTAACATGGACTTTACCACTTATAAAGTCACTTTCACTTTATAAAGTCACACTTAGGAAAAGAATTATTTTGGACACTTTTCCCTAGGTAGAGACTAACCCATGGGAAACCACTTGTCCAAGGTACATTAAAAATCAACAACCTGCAATCCTGCATAAGATCCAATGCGCCCCTTTGCCCTCCAATACAACAAATCATTAGAATATTCAAGTAATAATGCTTACAAGTCATGGGATCAATGGGGCACTTCATGGTGGCATGCCCTTCCATAGTGGGCTTTGGCATGTACAAGTGTCTCCAAGCTCAATAGGGGGTTAATCAAGGACCCTATTAGGTGGTTTCAACCTCCAAAGGGTTTTTAAGCGGTAGGTGGCAAATGATATAATAATGGAATGGAGTGGGGATCAGGGGAATCATCCAGACCACATGTCAAGGTGCAAGGGTAGCTATAATAAGGGAAGCCCACACCTGGGTATATGAGTGTAGGTGGGAGCAAATCGTGGTACATGAGTTACCTCGACCTTTGTTTTTCCACCCTTCTTCATATGCTTTTTACCTTTGATTGATTTTTCTTCATAAATGCTTGGGGCTCCAGGGGATAGAGAGCATGATGTGTAATATGTAGCAGGGATACTCCCTTAAAGTGAGGTAGTTCATTGCCCACTATGGGTTGGGACAATCATGGGTTCCTTAATGATGGAGGGGGCTCATCTAGGGCCCATAGGAACCAGGGTGATGGCCATAGATAAGGGGTAGAGCTCATGTTTGGCTTTTGTCCACATGCTAAATTTGTATGTTCCAACCATCTTTTGCATTTTGTGGTACATTTCTTGTTGAGAGTGGCGAAGTTATTCTTTTTACTTTCTTTCCAGCTGCTTCAACCTTTGGGGTATTGTTCCAGGCCCGACCCAAGGTGTGGACAAGGGGAAGGGGAGGCTAACCCTGTCTAGACCCAATGGACACATGTGGACCCAGATGGGAAAAGAGATGAATGGGGCTGAAATGAGTGGAAAGGGAGTAATGTAGTTGGTGTCAGGAATGTTGAAGAAAAGGGTAACTAGGTTCGGTATTTGTCAATGTAATTTGATCTTTGTACTTGTCAAGAAAAAGAATTATTATTTTTATAAATTATATGAATGAGTTTCTTGCTCATTCTATAGGTCTAGGAAAGTCAAAGAGTCAAAATTGTATTGAAGAGCTCTTCTTCAGCATCTATGTAATAAACACAAGTCAATCTAGTGTCAAGCAACCCTCCAAGACAAGTACCACCCTTTAAAGAAGAAGCCTGGAAACAAAGAAATGAAAAGAGATCATGTCGGCCTGCAAAAATATATATATTAATGACTAGATGACATGTCGGTTCACCTGAACAAGTCGACTCAAACTAGAGACCCAACCACTATATCTACCCAGTTGGGGTATCCGCAAAAGACAAGAAGAAATCTCAGCGAAGGCTCTGAAATTCTCGGATAGGTGCAGGTAGAATCTCGGATGATACAAAACAGTGTCATGGATGGTACAATACTGAATCTCGGATGGTACAGGACAACATCTCAGATAGGTGAAGGATGGTAAGGTGCAGTCTCGGTGATAGTTGCAATGAAGCCCTTGCATATCTCTTTGCCATCTCAACCTAGTCACAGGGTTACAGTAATGGTTTCAGCGTTCATAAAGATCTCGGTGAAGTATAGACACAGTCATCACTATTATCATGACATCAATCATGATCCTAATGCAGATGAAGTTCTTAGTTATAATTCTAGTGAAGATAAGAGACAGAATTTGGTGCATTAGTGAAGACATGTTATGTACGAGTGCAACCATGATTTCGGTGAAGGCAGAGCTATGATAAGACAAGTCATGATCTCAGTGAATCCAGGATCAGATCTCATAAAGATCTCAGTGGTATTGTGAAGACCTTGGTGAGAGTACATCAATAAAGTTGCAGCAATAAAGATCTCAATAGTGCAGCAATAATGATGATATCAGCAGTGACAAGGAAGAAGAATGGTGTCTTGATCTTGGAGTGGTTGAGAGGGTCAAGTGTCATGCTCTTGGTGTTCGTCAATTGAATCTCCATAAGAAGAATTTCACGTGGGTTTTCCTCTCCAAGAGGGAGAGGATTTGGCCCTCTGGCAGAATGCCAAACATCTTGTGTTCTTGTCACTTTGTTTTGGTAGGTGTTTGATGAAGCAAACACACACACAAACTAATAATAGGAAGAAGATCAAGCTAAGATTAATTGCAAAAGAACTTCACAAATTGCTATCAAGTCTAGAAGAATCACATTAAATCCATTTGCCCTAGAGCCTTCAGCATGGTATCAGAGGTAAGGTGCTAAAGTCAAATGAAGGGCAGCAAAACAGACACACAAGGATCTGTCTTCAAGGATAAAGTATACAACAAGCAGGTCAACAACAATCATAGTTACAGTCATGCACTTGCTCAGTTTGATGAAGTATGTCAGTGAGTCACTTCTTGGTCACTGAACTTTGTCCATGCCATAAAAGATAGTTTCAGGTATATATATATATATATATATATATATATATATTGCAGAAGCAATCCAAGGAGTACCTCTTACAATCCGTGATTACTTCACTGTCTCAGTATAGTTATTACATCAAGGCAGTTTCGGTGATGAGACAGTGTATCTATACAGTGCCACCCACAGTTCAGTTATGTTATTCATTGACAAGTTTGGGCTCTTAGTACATTGCCTCTCTACACAATGCACGCAGACATCACTGTGCAGTGCCATACCAATATACTTATCACAGTCTCAAATTCTGTCTATGATTATGATCTCAATAGCATGATGCTCGGATCAGATCATAGAATCACTAACATATCAACAATATGTTGAAATCAAAAATATCTCAAAAAAATGAATTGGGAAGGTCGTGAAGCAGTCTCGGTGATGTCAAGACCACTGATGTCATGGTGCTAGAAGGTCTCCAAGGAAGTAGTGCTAAAAGGATACTAATGATGGGCAGCTCAAGTGAAAGAAGCATCAATGTGAAGATCTCCTCTTCACATACCAGGTAAGTATCTTTCAATTTTATAATCAGATTTGGTTATATGATTTCATGATTGCAAGGGGATTTATAAATCTGTTAGATAATTGAAAGTACTTGCATAGAACAAGGAGGACTGTCATAATCCTCATAGGAAAGAGAAATCATTGATGTCTATTCAAAAGGTCTATGAAGGAGTAGCATTGTTTGAATACATCAAGAAGACTCATAGGATTCATATGAAATCACTTAAAGATCCTTGCATGGAAAAAGCAGGAATGTAATTATCCTCATAGTTAAGAGAAGTCAGTAAACATATCAAGATCTCCTTTGAATTAATGGGAGGGAACTCTTAAGGTTCTCTCATCCCTATGTAGCAAGAAAGGAGACATAAAAGAGATATGTGAAGTACTAGAAGATATACTCTCTGAAATGAAGTAACGAAGATCATCTCACTGAAACCTAATTGAAGGCATCAAAAAATGAAGGAATGTCTTCATGAGGTCTCAATTGAGAGATCTAAGAAAGATGATACGAAGGTAGTCATCATTGATAAGCGAGGTAACTAATGTTGGTGAACAAGAAGGTTACCTCATCCGGCAATTTATGGTCTCTATGCTAGATAGAAAAAGACAAGTCACAGACAAAGTATTAAAGGATAAAAGAATTCAACCATGTGCAGAAAGGAAAAGCAAGGTTGGTCCTCAAGCAAAGGCAAAATAAGTATAGTGAAGATTCAATGCTATAGAAAGATTTTGGAAACTCATATCATTGAAAGTTGAAGGAAGGTAAAGAAAAGGGCCAAGGAAAAAGGGAGTATCAAATATCTCCTATGAGTAAGATAGTATCCCTCACAAATGGGTCCTATCATAAGCTCCTAAATATTGTGTTATAAGATATGACAATGATAATAAGATGCATCATGGAAGCATTAGAAAGAAGAGATCGTGACATCACCATGGGAATCTTGAAGGACAAAATCCATGGCAGACAAACATGTAGGATATATAGCTCTTGGGAACCTCAGTGAACATTGAAGAAAGGAGTCATCTAAGGCTCATGTGTCAGGCAAGGAGGTAAGTCCTCAAATGAAATCTGTTTATTCATTTAGATTGCTCATAGTTATATACATGAGGGAGTGACTCTTGGGATTCATCTCCCGATGACTCTTCCTTTTCCATTATTTATTATTTACACTATTTACAACTGTTCACCGAATCCCCATGATTAGGTGTCAACATTCTCCCCCTTAATCTGAAGGGATGTTGGTGAGTCCAAGCATCGTTCTGAATCTTTCAAGCTTTTCTCTTCCAAGTGCTTTGGTGAAGATGTTTGCAATCTGCTCTTTAGTGGAACAACGACGTAGATGGATTGTCTTGGCCTCAACATGATGTCGCATCAGATGGCATTTTGTATTGATGTGCTTCGTTCGATCATGGAACTTTGGGTTCTTGGCCAACTTTATTGCAGAGGTGTTGTCAATCATGAGTGGAGTCGAATGTACTTGTTTTACCTGCAAATCTTCCAAGATTTTCCCGAGCCACACAATTTCTTTTGTTGCCTCAATTGCTGCCACATATTCTACCTCTGTTGTGGAATCAACTGGAACTAATTGTTTGCATTATCTCCAAGAGACAACTCCTAATCCAAGACTCATAGCATAACCAGAAGTAGATACCTCAGTTTCTTTGTCTCCATCGAAGTCCGAATCAGAGTATCCAATCAAGCTGAAGTAACCCACTTGTGTATACTTGAGTCCAATGTCTTGAGTTCCCTTCAAGTACTTTATAACTCTTTTTGTAGCAGACCAATGTCTCTCACAAGGCTTTTGCATAAACCTAGAGAGGATTCCAACAATAAATGAAATGTCTGGTCTGGTAGTAATCAGGTAGTTGAGACTTCCTAAAAGTTGTCTATACTTTGTTGCATCTTCAAATTCTTTTCCTTCAATGGATGTGAGATTTAAGTTTTGTTCCATTGGAGTAGTTAGAGGATTGCATTCAACCATGCCAAACCTGTTCAACAGATCTCCAATATACTTCTTTTGAGAAAGGAATATAGACTTCAGATGTTGAGTTACTTCAATACTAAGATAGTAATGAACATAGCCCAAATCAGTCATTTCAATATCTTTCCTCAATTCTTTCTTTATGGATGCAATGTAGCTCTCATTGTTCCCTGTCATCGAAAGATCATCTACATATACCACAAGATATACAATTGTTTTGCCAACTTTCTTGACAAACAAAGTTGCATCATCAAGATTATAATGTTTGAAATTGAGTTTCAGAAGATGCTCAGTTAATTTTTCATACCAGGCTCGCGGTGCTTGCTTGAGGCCATACAAGGATTTCACAAGTTTGCATACTTTATGTTCATGCCCTTTCACAGCAAATCCTTCAGGCTGGGACATCAAAACATTCTCTTTTAGATCTCGATTCAAGAAAGTAGTTTTTATGTCCATTTGATGGACTTTCCAACCGTTCTGAGTTGCTAGGGCAAAGAGTGTCCGGATGGTAGCCCATTTTGCTGTGGAGGCAAAAGTCTCCTCATAATCGACCCCTTCCTTCTATGCAAAACCTTTTGCCACAAGCCTGGCTTTGTGCTTGTCAAGTGAGCCATCAACTTTATACTTGTTCTTGTAAACCCACATGCAACCAATTGGTTTGGTTCCCCAATGGAGGATCAACCAGCTTCCAAGTGCCATTCTTTATCAAGGAATCATACTCCTTTTGCATCGCTTCTTTCCATTCATCATGAGAAGCGACTTCTTTGAAGGAAGTTGGTTCAAAATCTATAGACAAATTCAATTCACAATCATAAGAAACATCCATATCAACTGGTGAATCAGAGTCATCTACATCACCTCCATTTTGCCGGGTTGAATTTCTTGTTCCCTTCTTTCCAACCTCATCAGGATGAACACTTTCAAGTGTCTTTGTTAGCCACTTTGGGGGACCTTTTTGAGATGGTCCAGGCTGCTCAGTTGATTGAGTTCGGACTGAATCAACATTGAGTCTCCCAATTCTGTCAATCACATCACTCAAATTATCATCAGGGGTTGGAGTTTCATGTGGGGGAGAGAGTGCTTCAGAAGAAGATTCCATAGATTGATCTAGTATAGGAATCCCCCCTTCAAGATCTGGAATCTGATTATCAAATTCTTGAAATGATTTTGCATTTGCGAATCTATCCAAGCGATCAAGTTGCCGCTCAACAACATTGTCTGCTTTGGAAGATTCAAGAAAAATAACATTTCTAGATACAACAAACTTTTTATTAACTTCATCATAGAGACCGTATGCTTTGGAAGTGTTTGAATACCCCAAGAAGATACACTTACGACTCATTGCACCAAGTTTGTTTCTATGTACCTTTGATATCAAGGCATAACAGGTGGAACCAAAGACCCTGAGATGCTTTACTGAAGGAATGTTCCCATACCACATTTCATAAGGAGTCTTGTTTCTAATAGCATTAGATATACATTTATTCTTTACATATACAACATATAGAACTGCTTCAGCCCAAAACATCAATTTTACATTCTTGAAAAACATCATGGAGCACACCATATTTAAGATTGTCCTATTCATTCTTTCAGCTACTCCATTATGTTGGAGATTATAAGGCACAATTGTTTGATGTTTGATCCCATGTTGGCGAAGATAGTTTTTAAATTCATTTGAAGTGTATTCTTTTCCATTATCAGTGCGAATGGAGCCAATATGAGATTTTGCATCATTTTCAATCCATGTATGAAAGTTCTTGAATGTTTGAAAAACATCATATTTGTTCTTCAATAAATAAACCCAACACATTCTAGTGTAGTCATCAATAAATGTCATCATATTTATTTCCATTTGCGGAAGGAACAGGCATTGGACCACATAAATCTGAATGAATGAGTTCAAGTTTTCTATGTGCTCTGGAATGTGAATCATGAAAAGATTGTTTGCTATGCTTTCCTAGAATGAAAGCATCACATTGCTTAAGTTTCCTAGGAATTGTAGGCAAACCGGTAACACCATTTTTCTTCAACAAGCGAAGGCTGTCATAGTTCAAGTGTCCAAATCTAGCATGCCATAATGGACTTGATGGAAATGTACCTTCATCATAATGAGAATTGTATGAGAAATTTTATGCACGAGCAGAGGTACCTTGCAGCGTGAGAAGCCTTTCTTATTCTATCCCTGTCATAACAAGTGAGTGATTTGATGCTTTTCTCACCTCAACCTTGCCATCAAACATATGAATGGAGTGTCCTTGCTGGCGGATGTGGACCAAGGGCAACAAGTTTCTCCTCATCTGCGGGAGATATAAAACATCATGTAGAAGAAAGTCTGGAAGACTAGGCAATTTGAGCTTGATTGTGCCAAGCCCTGATGGCTTGAGATTTGATTTGTCTGCAAAATATACTGCTCCATCAACATTGTCAGTAAATTCTTCAAAAAAATCTCGTCTAAAAGTCATGTGGCAAGTTGCTCCTGAATCAAGCAACCAATCATTTTTCCACGAAGCAAGTGAAGCATTAAACAAGTCTTCATTTACTCCAATATTACAATGTACCACAACATAGTGAGCGGATTCAGGTGATTTACCTTTCTCTTTGTCATTATTTTTACCTTTGGGTTGATTTCTTTCCAGCTCAATTCTGTCCCAAGGCAACTTGCATGTGGATGCATCATGTGATCCATCTCTATTGCAACGTATGCAATGCAAATCTGACTTTTCTCCTTGAGAGTGTTTGCCCCCCCAGCCCTTGAAATTTCTTCTTCCTCTTCCTCTGGAAGAATTTTGAGCAAGATTCTTCTCCCTATGTGCAAGACACCCCCTATTCAGAAGACTGAGGAGCTGTTTTCTTCCCAAAAGCTTTCTCTCTCTCAGCAAATTTATTCACAAGGGAGTCAAAGGTAATTTCTTTGAGGTTTCCATTTGCTTGCAATGACTCAAGATAATTTGGGTAAGTGGGATAAAGTACCTTGACAAAACCTATAAGAGGAATGTCCGGTTCAACATTAGTGACTTCGATATCATGCATAATAGATTTTACTTCTGATGCAAGAGCAAGAGGATCATCATTTTGTAATTTAAGGTTGAACAATTTAATCATGAGTTGAAGAACTTCAAGTGCAGAGTGTGAGTCATTTTCGAAAGCATTTGAAAATGGCGAAATATGGTGACTCACCTCTTCATTTACTGATGCTGCAATCAAAGCATAAGCCTTGCTGTTTTTATTTTCCCAAATGGAAAATTCCTTGTCTGAGGTAGGTTTTTTTGGTTCTTTGTCTCCTTCTCTAACACACACTCCTTTCCACAACTCATTAAAAATGAGAGTGTGTTTGATTTTCTGTGACCATTCTGGATGGTTCTCCTTCATGGTGAGAACCACTCCCACAATAGATATCAATGAATGCATTGTAAAATCTGTGTACTGTGGAAAAAAAATACTTCTGCTGCAAAATTTTACTCCTAATGGTAAAAAAAATATGATTCTGATATATGAAAACAATGTTATTATGTGGGGAAGGTGGTTTATGGGGGAGGGAGTTTATGGAGTAGGGAGAATATGGGGGAGGGGTTTATGGGGAGGGTGTATATGGAACGAGATGCATTCAACGTAATATCATATGGTAATACCAGTATAGAGATACGACCAAGCGGGAGGAAAGTTGGTTGACCAACGTATGGTGGATTGTATTTGGAGTGGAGTGGTATGATATGACAACATCCAATGTAATACAACGTTATGATATGACAACATCCAACGCAATAGAACGTTATGATATGACAACATCCAACGTTTAATGTAATAAAACTGGGAGCAGATTCAACATTATATATAAAAATTCAGTGCTATTGCAAACAATATAATTCGACGGACCGAGCGGTGGTATGGTGGTATGAGTGCTGGGCTATGGAAACCACTGTGCAAGGGGCTGTATGAGCCGATTGTGCAAGAGTTAACGCAAAGCGCTATTACCATTACCATAGTTTAGTTATAAAAAAACGCAATCTTCAAAAATATTTAACACAACATACCGTTGCCTTTCCCATGCCACTCCAATGGAATACACAGTGCTCTATCAAACAAAGCCAGGTCATTCCGCTGCAATACCATTTCGCTGCGCCACCCTCCATTGTGGTATGGAGACCTGCTGGAGGCCGAGCACTGTGCGTGGAGTTGGACGACGAAGGACACCCTCCGAGACTACTTCAAGCGCTATAGCGATGTCGTGGACAATGTGATAATGCGGGATCCAAAAACTGGGCATAAACTGTGAGGAGGGATCGAGGTTGAACCACGAGGTTGAATGCAGTCGAAGGAGTGGAGTGTTGGATTGTGTAACACGGAGGTGTGTCTGAGTGCTGCCACAGTGTGTAGGAGGAAGGAGCGATAATAGTCCGAAAGGCTGAGACTCGGACGACCTTGGTGTGGCTTGCCGCAGGCGGAGTAACAGTAACTGCAAGGAGGTGCTAGCCTCGGTAGGTAGGGGAGCAGCATTGAGAATGCAATAGGATGGAGAGTATTGCAACGTTGAACTGAAATAATTGCAGCATACCATGTCAGGAAAACATAGTGGAATAATACTAAAGCAGGATAAAGAATATGACAGACTACAAAAATGGCAGAAGGGAGTTACAAGAGCAAGAGGAAACTAAGAAATGGTTGGCTCTGATACCATGTCAGGCCAGGAGGTAACTCCTCAAATGTAATCTGTTTATTCATTTAGATTGCTCGTAGTTATATACATGAGGGAGTGACTCTTGGGTTTCATCTCTCGATGACTCTTCCTTTTCCATTATTTATTATTTACACTATTTACAACTGTTCACCCAATCCCCATGATTAGGTGTCAACATCATCATACATCAAGTCAAAAAGGAAACATCTACCAGTTGGGGATATACAAGATCCTTAGAAATTCTCTGATGGAATCCTCATCGTAGGGTTCACAAATCTAGAGAGGAAGCAAGTCTTTCAACAAGAACTCCAACTTATGGAATCCATGAGATAATGATGTGATGACATGAAGCAGATCAAGGGATTGAAGATCTCTTCAATCAAGGAAGTTGTGGGAAGAAGCCTAGATGACCTAAAGGTAAAATGAGGTATGTATGCAATTTTATAAGGTCATGTCGTATGGTTGCAGGGAATATAGATCATCACTTCTATCCTAAGAAGCATGATCAAGAGAAAGGGATCTCCTCCTCTGAAAAGATGCAGAAAGGTTTAAGTCACACTAGATGAAATCAACATAATATGTCCTCATATGAAGTATGAAGCAGCTGACTACAATTAAGAAACTTTGATTGAAAGATCCTGGGAATCGGTAGCTGACTAAAATTAAGAAACTCTGATTAAAAGATCTTGGGAATGGGTAGCTGACTACAATTAAGAAACTCTGATTGAAAGATCCTGGGAATGGAATGTGTGAGGAAGGAAGAGATCAATATGTAACCATGATGAAGGCAATCAACATCCAAAAGACCAAGAAGATTTGACCAGAAAATCTCTTGGAATGATATGAAGACTATGATGAAAAATTTGAAAAGGATGAAGACCTTTGGCAATAGATATCTTTGGGAGATATGTCAACAAGTATGTAGGACACTGATACTTATAGGAAAATGTCATGATGAAGAGCCATCTTGAAAGATACAATTTGATTTTAATGTTTTGATTTCTTGAATAATATCTAAATGAATTCATGCGGGGCTGCTAACACAAAAGTTGTAAGTACAAGTACAACTAGCATTCATGTGGTGGATGGAAAATCCTAAAAGGTGCATGGAGAGAAAAGAAGTAGCCATATGAAGAAAGTTCCAGATGTATGCCAAGAAGGCCACTTTCCATGAAGAAAGGAATGACATGACGGAATAAGAAGGAAAGTGATCGATGGCTGTTGCCCTACAATCAAGAAGCTCAACTAAATTTCATGACATCAAGGAGAGAAGTTGATCAAGCAGCTGAAGAACTCACGAAGAAGAAGCTGTTGATGTATAGAAGAGTCCCTTGCTAACAGGGAGCTCTGACAGGTCCTTGTTCAAGAGGGAGTTTGAATTAAGATCACCCTTGATTACAAAGGAGTGACAATTGTGTTTTCCATGTCATGTGTCATGCACTAGACTAGGACTAACAACCGTAAGTCTAGATGAAGGCCTTGGATGGAAATGTAGACACATGATAGACACAACATTCTTGTCTTCACTTGGGAAGAAAGAATGGGAGGATTGGGTAATCATCTAGCATCCGATACTCTTTGAGGATGTGTAGGGCATCCAAGACAAGAGTATGCAAGAGGACCAATATTCTTTGAGGGTTGGGAACCCAAGATAAAAATAGTCCTAGAAGGTCATACTCAGTGAACACCCGGGTGGGTATGTACCTTGAGAGACACTGATGAAGGTGTTTATAAATCATTGGTCTCGCCAACATTATCGTTGATGGTCTCATAGAGAGATGGAGTTGTTAGTCAAGGCCTTGCACTATGACAATGCTGATTGATATGATGCTATACAGATGGGATTACCAATCCGATTCTTCTTATGAGAAATTCTTCAGATTGAGAATAACCAAGTACCATTGTAAATACCTCCCTAGTTAAGAGAGAGTGTTGAAGAAAAGGCTAACTAGGTTCAGTATTTGCCAATGTAATTTTGATCTTTGTGCTTGTCAAGAAAAATAATTATTATTTTGATAAATTATATGAATGAGTTTCTTACTCATTCTATAGAAGACAAGCACCATCCTTTAAAGAAGAAGCTTGGAAACAAAGAAATGAAAAGAGATCATGTCGGCCTGCAAATATATATATATATATATTAATGACTAGATGACATGTCAGTTCACCTAAACAAGTCGACTCAAACTAGAGACGCAACCACTATATATACCCAGTTGGGGTATCCGCAAAAGACAAGAAGAAATCTCAGCGAAGGTTCTGAAACTTTTTTGAAACTCTTGGATAGGTGCAGGTAGAATCTCGAACAGTACAAAAAAGTATCTCGGATGGTACAACACTGAATCTCGGATGGTATAGGACAACATCTCGGATAGGTGAAGGATGGTAAGGTGCAGTCTCGGTGATAGTTGCAATGAAGCCCTCGCATATCTCTCTGCCATCTCAGCCTAGTCACAGGGTTACAGTGATGGTTTCAGCCTTCATAAAGATCTCGGTGAAGTATAGACACAATCATCACTATTATCATGACATCAATCGTGATCCTAATGCAAATGAAGTTCTTAGTTATAATTCTAGGGAAGATAAGACACTGAATTCGGTGCATTAATGAAGACATGTATGTAAGAGTGCAACCATGATTTCGGTGAAGGCAGAGCTATGATAAGACGAGTCATGATCTCAGTGAATCCAGGAGCAGACCTCAATAAAGATCTCAGTGGTATGGTGAAGACCTTGGTGAGAGTACATCAACAAAGTTGCAGCAAAAAAGATCTCAATAGTGCAACAATAATGATGATATCACCAGTGACAAGGAAGAAGAATGGTATCTTGATCTTGGAGTGGCTGAGAGGGTCAAGTGTCATGGCCTTGGTGTTCGTCAGTTGAATCTCCATAAGAAGAATTTCATGCTGGTTTTCCTCTCCAAGAGGGAGAGGTTTTGCTCCTGGCGGAATGCCAAACATATTGTGTTATTGTCTCTTTGTTGTGGTAGCAATTTGATGAACCATACACACACACTAATAATAATAAGAAGATCAAGCTAAGATAAATTGCAAAAGCACTTCACGAATTGTTATCAAGTCTAGAAGAATCACATTAAATCCTTTTGCCCTAGATTCTTCAAAAGGGAAGTGGGACCACCCAACCAAAATTGAGAGTTCCCATGTAGTGCCAACCCTAAAGCTAATGGCTAGTAAAGCAGATCCCCTAGGACTAGGATACAAGGGTAACCATGAAATTGGGCAATGGAGACAACAATACAAACCTAACCCACTCTTTTCGACGAATCCCCCCACCAATTCATGCCGAAAAGTGCCCATGACAAGTAAGGAAAACTACTCAGTTATACCAATTAAAAGCCATACCTTTGGGGTCGAGAGGCCCACCTTCAAACATATATTCATAATAGATGGGCGAGGGACCTGTTGACCCTGTTGCCTACACCTACCTACAAGTCAGTGAGAAAAGCCTTGAACCCCACAAGGTGTGGTTGGTGGTAGAGAACTAAGAGAAGGGGTTGCCACACTAAATCACCTCTCTCTCCGTTGAAGCTATCTCCTAAGTTAGCTATGGGGGGTGGTCCCTAATATGGAAAACTAAGATAAAAGAAATGTGAGGTTCTAGGAGAGATGTTGAGACAAAAGTGGATTAATTTTAAGAATTATGAGCAAAATATGATATGAGCAATAAAATCATTAACATATTAAAACCACAAAACCAATGCTTTAAGATAATTTTTTCAACAGGAATGAAAGATATATTTGCTCAAAACAAAAGTAGAATGCTTCAAAAAATGAAAGCAAAGCAATCTAGAAATGGAGACAAAGATGTTAGCACGATAATAAATACAAGATATAAAATGCTTTTAAAATATAATCAATGCTTAAATCATAGCATATAGAGATATCTTGCAAAAGGAAAATCAATTAGTGTTCTATTTGCAAAAGGAATGAAACAATGCTTGCCAACGTAAAATATTCAATAATGACAAGAAAAATGGACAATTGCAAGTGAAATCATAAGATGTATTTGCATGAGATGCACTTATACTAGATTTGAATGCAATTGGTCTTGGTTATTTTTAATCTAAAATGCCTAATCTAAATGAAAAGTCCTCTTGAGCTCTTACAATTGGGTAAAAATTGGGGTGACTGTAGGAAAGAGGGGGCGAGGGCACGAAGATGTCAGTAACGATACCCGTCCCCTGTGTCTTACGAGCCATCGTGTGCCTTCGTTCCTACAAGGGGACAAGCCACATTCATAACTGCAGGGTCACACGCTTTTACCTTACTTCGTACCAGATGGAAGAACTTTCCAAGAAAGTCTTTTTCTCTATACTTTCTATCAACCAAGCTTATGCTTGGAGGTCAATTTTAGCGAGGCTTGGGGCCTGGCTTGGAAGCCTTCTTATACTAAAATGCATAGATGAAATGCATGAGTGAGTGCTATTGCTTCTAAGAAAGTAAAGATAATACCAATATCTTTCAATGGAAAGGGAAAGTGAAACAATTAGCTCAATGTAGCTCCATAAGTTCCAAATATGTTGCTTTGCAAGTAAATGAAGTGAATGCCAAATTGCTTCAATGGAGTGACACAAGAAAGACCCAACAATAATGATAATGCCACATAATATAAACCGACAATGATAAAGCAATGTGCTCAAGAGACTTGTGAAACCAAAGTAGATGGATAAGTTAAACTAGTTTAAGCTTGCCCAGTAAATATAAAATACTTGCTTGCATCAAAATAAAAATTGCATGTGTTGTAGTAGATTGCCAATACAAGTATTCAAGAAATGAAAATGGCAGACATAAACTAATCTTAAATGTATGCTAAAATGAGAATGGATGTGAGTGTTATGTTAATAAAATAATCATGCACGAATGAGCTTAGCAATGAGATCAACAAAGAAAATTGGATTAACTAAACTAAGAGATTAGTCCATCCACAAGCAATGATCCTCCCTCTAAATTGGGAGAAAGGATACCATGGGAAAAATTCGAAGCTCCCTCACAAGAATAAATAATTTTATTATTAGAGATTGGTTACAAAGAGAGAAAATAAAAGCCTTTTGAGAAGACTTCCCAAAGAAACCAAAGGAGTCTTTTACATCATGGCACTTCCAAGGGCTAGATCTGTTCAAGTAACAACTACAGGAGAGTCTTTGACAAAATTTGAAAATACAAGAAACAAATTTGCAGCAATCAAATCAACCACAAAGAGAGTTGTATTCGGCGCCAAGGAGAGAGGCTAAGCCTCCTCTAGCCCACAACCTTTGTGAGAGAAGGATGCTGCCCTCAAAGTAGAACTCAACCTTTCAAGAAATGATGCCTCAAATACTCACAACCTCCTTGAATTTTTCGTCTCAAATATGCTCAAAAGAGGCTGTAAAACAGACCCAAAATGAGTGGAAAGATGACATGAAAGAGTCAAAATGATAATCTATGATTAGTGTACAAGAACTAGATCAAAATATGCAAGTAGAAATCCATACTTGTCTAGTTAAAAGCATGCTCTAGGTAGCAAATAAAATCCTTGAAAGCACAAGATATTGATCAAGAAAAATATTGAATTTAAATTTATGTGATCTTAATAGGCTAGAAGAAAAGAAACCCCCTCTTTCAAAATCGTTTGATGAGATCCTTGAGGCAAACCGATTGGGTCCTTCTATTCTTGATCTTGGGAGTTAGTTTGTCTATTGGAGAGTTACCCCACACCCAAGTAAATCCTTCAACCAAATCTAAAGATCTCTACACACTTGGAAAAAGATGTCAGCAATCATAAAGGGATTAGATTATACAATGGATGAGAAGACTAGAGATTTCACCAAAAGTCTTCTAGTATTCCTCTTCCTAGAGTATTTCTCTAACCTGAAAACCATACAAGATAGCTTGCATATGTTAATCCAAACAAGTGACAAAATGATAACTAGCATAATCCAACATATATGTAGAATGTAAAGCACAACAATTGAAATAACATCACCTCAAGCAATGGAAGGAGAACACCAACACAATAATACCCCAAAGTCTCTTTATTATATGAAAATGGATACAAAATCCAGTAGAGTCCCCATAAGCCCAATAACTCGTTCTAAAGATACAATATGAGAGCCAAAGGCTTATTTAAATAGAACTATGGGAGCCAATCCCAATGAAAATGAAATGACAAGTGTAGCAATAGAGCCAATCCCAATGTAAAAGTGATTAAACAAGTGGCATGAGGTGACAATCCCAAAGAGATTCGAATTTGTTGAATGGAGCTCCAATGCCAAACGTAAAAATCGAATTTTGGCAAGTGGACATCATTTTCTTCTTCCCTTATTTGCCAAATTCGAATTTTATGATGAAATGACAAGTGTATATTGGTGGTAACCCATGTGGGGGCAATTATCCACAAAAATCTCCGCCAAATATTCTCCCAAATGTGTAATAACTTCACAAATTCGAATTTCCAAGTAAACAACTTTCTCATTTAATGCCAGAAATTCGATTTTATTTGAGCATGTTTTTTCTTTGATTGTAGGAGTCCACATCACCTTGGGACTTCACTTTAACTCCCCCATAATTTTCCACCTCATTTCCACAACATTTAGTATGTGGGGATATTTATTTTTCTCCATTTATTTAATTTATGACTTAATTAATTGTTAGATTTCCCACTAAACTTATGAAAAGTGGGTTTTGCTAGTTAAAAACACATTTTTAACCTCTCAAAGTGTGTCATAGTAGAAAGTTGAGGGTGAGGTGCAAATTTTATTACTCATGCCCATACAACTTCTCTAGACAATCACTTATTACATTACAAATACAATTTTACTAGCAATTTCCGTGGTGAGGAAAATTAAAAAAATTAAAAAAATGACTACCTAAACCTAACCAAATTCCACGAATTTTTTTGTGTATTCTAGTATGGTAATATACATCGGCTTTAGACACTAAGATGTGTTAGGGGCTCAACCTTCAAACCGTCACCTCGGCTTTGGGGTAAAAAGTGAGTGACAAAACTCAGAAAATTATCCGCCTCTGAAAAAGAAGGGTTAATTAATCAGATAAAAAAAACACTCCAAGGTGTACTTGTTTGCTGACCGAGTCCCAACATCCTAGGCCTGTTACAGACTCAAAAACTCATCATTACAAGTATCACTTATTACAATTCCCCGCAGGGTGTGGAATTTGGGTACAAGAAAGATGATGAGAAAATAGAAGAGAGTTAAAAAACTTTGTTGACTGATGATATTTGATGGTACAAGTGTCCTCTGGATCATCCTTGGGCGTGGAGTCTTTATATAATTATCAGGTGCCACTCTAGTGGTGAACAGGACCACATGGCTGGCTCAAGTGGTGGAGAAAATGGCACATCGAGCTATCTGGGGGCTGCAAGGAGCTGCTGGCTGAGGACCATCTAGGAGAATTTTTTTCTCCCATATACACTACCCATTGGTGGTGGGTAACAGTTCCTTCTGGACTTTATTATTCATTTTGCTTGTCTTCTTACATTCTTTTTCACGTTTGCTTTTTGAACCTTCTCTTCATCTGCGTTCCTTTGTTTCCTTTTCTCCATTCCTTTCTTATCCATTTGACTTGCTTATTTAAAATCTCAAATCTATTGGCTGTTACTTTCTCTTTGCTTTTTATGTCTTTGGACATTCCTTGCTTTAGAGGAAAGACTTGGTTCCTTATTTAAAATCTTAAATCTATCGGATGTTACTTTCTCTTTGCTTTTTATGTCATTGGAGATTCCTTGCTTTTGATTTTCCTCTAGTCTCTAAATTCTGCATTTCTTTATCTTTGTTTCTGAATTCTGTGAGGTTTCTGAGACAGTGGAAATGCTTTAGGAAACACTCTTATTAATTTTTCATATTCATGACAAAATTTGCATTTAAATAGGATGCCCTTCGTAGTCTATAAACAATTCACATTCATAATCTAATACTTGCGAAATTATTTTTCCAGGTTGAAAGTTATGAATGTCCTTTCATAAGTTGCTTTCGTTCTTCTCTTCTCCGATCGACTGGTCTTACATGGTGTATATAAATTTCAAATTGTGTCAAAGACCTTATTACACCAGAGTTGCAGTGTTACAGAGTACGGCCTGGTTGATGTTGGAGTTGTAGGTGATTCTCTGATGGAATTGATCTTGTACTATTTCATAAATAATCTGGCTATATCACAAGAGGGCACCTCCTCTTAAATACCATTTCTGCATTCTATCCTTTATATTGCTTGAAGTAACAATAAAATCTCCCTTCATTTAGATCCCAATTATGAAATGCCTAGGTCGTTGTTACTCAAACCAACGGCCAAACAACTGATGTAATAAGTGTGTGGTTAGTATGGTAGCTTGGCTCATCTGTCACCATCTTTGGCTTGATCAGGATTCTGGTGTTCTTTGTTTGGTTTTGGAGGCACCCATTGAGTAGTTTCTTTGGTGGTGCAACCTCCCATGGCTTCTTTTGTCGAGTCCATCACCAGCTGTTCCATTCTAGCAAAATTTGAATCAGTGATTTTATTCTTGCAACTCAACAAGATGGGGCTTCTTGCTGTCAATAACGCTTCTGTACCTGTATGTGCTTGGGCTTCCAAATTGTACGATCATATAGAGTTTCTCAGTTTTTGATATGCTACTCACACATTTTTGTTACCTATGACTATTACAGATACATTTGAGTCTAAATTTTCAATAGAATGCCTACACCAAATCTATATTGTATACAAATGTCAAGTTGCTTAGTTAGCTGGAATGTTCTATTTGGGTGATAGTGAGTACTTGTATTTTTCATTCAGTGATGACAGCGGAAAATGTTGCAATTTCATAATATTGATAAAATATCTGCCATTTAGTTTTTCTCATAATGTTCTTACTGTGGTTGGCATTTTCTATGCAACCAGAAAGAGGGCCGTCAACGTGGAACATGGAATGGAAAGAAGGCTGATGGGGACTTTTACAAGATGATAGTAAGTGGGATGAGGAATTATCATTGCAGTGATATAGCTATGTGAAAATTCAAATTGGCACTTATGTTGGTGAATGCTGGTTTTCGTTTTGTTTGATTTGCCTTTACTATTTCACAGGTAGATGCTTATGAGGCAAAGAAACAAGAACTGATGGCTGAAAATGCTGATTTACGGGCTTTATTACGATCAATGCAGGTAATTTTTGTGTAGTGTGGTTATTTTATTTCTATTTTGAAGTTTACAGCAGGAAAATTTCAAGGAAGCGAATATCTTGCAGAGTCAGAAATATACAAATTGTAAAAAATATTCTAGGTTTTTATTAGCACACTATTGAACAGCACACTTGTGAAAAAAGTGACTTAGAAGTTTATTATGTACAACTGGGATAATGTTATAGAACTGATGATTATTGCATTCAATTAACAAGAAGTTGCTGGACAAATAACTATTTGTCTACCATTGGAGGACAAGCCTTTAGAATTTATAGGCTAGTAGATATAATCACCAAATCCCCATGGTTATCATACATTAATATTAAATAGAAACATACTTTTATAAATGTCCAATGAATGAACATAAAAGTAGGTCAATGGGGGACTCAAAAGTATACAATCTAGCACCAGTACATAGCGGGTTGCAAAAGTGACTCCTCCAACACATAGTGTGTTACAAAAGCGAATCCTATCACAAGTCTACTCGGGAGTGAGGGTGCATCTCAAGGCACATCAGAGCTTGGACAAGAATAAGGGGAGGAGGAAGAGGATGATATTTCGCCAAAATCGTCCATCATGGAGAAGGAGCTAATAACTATGTGATAATCTCCTTTGGAGATAACCTTGGTATAAGGGGATTGGGATGTGTTATTTTGGGCAGAAGGAAAATGTTATGTTGAAACTCTTTTAACACTCATCCTGTCTTGAATAATGTTATAAACACAAACGCATATGTATATATATAATACTCATAATCATAATTAATAAGTAATTAGGAAAGGAGATGACTCTTCATGCAAGGGCACTCCTGCCTAGCTATATATACAAATAAGTAACTAGGAAATGACATGATTCGTTATGAAAGGGCACTTTGACCTAGATATATATATAGGGCCTTCATTGTATTCAACCATATCATTCGCTCAAACATTTGTCCAATATATATTTATTTGTCCAAATGTATACTTCTGTATTCCAAATCTTTGGGTTATTCAACTCGTGAGCTAGGTTTGGCTATCACATTTGGTATCAGAGCTTCATTTTTTGATTTTGGTCCTTGGCTAGGTTTTAGCCAAACACTCTAAAAATTTAGAGTTTATCCAATTTTGAGGGCTTTAACTTAAAAAAAGGAGAAGAAGAAAGAAAAGAAAATAAATTACCATTCTACCATAAATTCAGAAGCAAAATTCTATTGCAAATTATGGGGAAAAAAGAGAAAGTAAAGAAAAGTTTAATATATATATATATATTATATATATTTAAACTATCTATATTTAAAAAAATTATTAAAACATTAGAAGAGGAAACAACAATGCATTTTGATGTTTGCACGAGCTGTTGTTGTCTGTGAAATTTTTTTTTTCTAGATGGAGGAGATCCTAGTCAACTACTCCCCTGACCCATATGAATTTTGTCAGATATGGTTGGAGCTAACTAGTAGTTATTTTGCTGAAGTGGGAGGGTTTTTGCTGTCGGGGACTTGGACTAGGCTTGGGATTAGGTGTCGGGGGCAGTGGCTGTATCATCTTCGTTGCTGGTAGGTTCAACAGGCTCGGAGGGTTGGCCGATGTTTGTTCTTGACCTGCAGGATTAGGTTCTGGAGGGGTTTACGGTGCCCAGTCCTTAGTATAGGTGTTTGGTTGGGAATCCTTCAGGTTTACTCCCTGTTTCGGTTGCCCCATCCTCTCCATATCGTTCTAAGGATGTGATCCTCGGGATTTCTTCTACTGTGTTTTGATTGAGCTTGGGGCCTTCATGCCTGTAGGTCTGGGGGTCTCAACAACAAGGGGGGTCTCGAAAGATTATGGGTCGTAACCAACTTTTCTTAATGATCTGGGGTCTCAAAGGTTTTTCCCCTGTGGAGTCCACATCTAGCAAGGTCCTTGGGGTCTTTGCACCAGATTGAAGATGGTTTCTCTCTATGTAACAATAGTGTTATTGTGACGGTTCTGGGGAAGGAGGCTTAGCGGGGTTCGTCAAGTCTAAGGTCAGTTGATGGGAGGTTTTTCAGTAGGGAGATCCTTGATCGGTGTATCCAAAGCCTTTGCTCTCAAGATCCTTGACCGGTGTATACAAAGCCTTTGCTCTCAGGTAGCCAGAGGTCTATATGAGCCAAAAGAAGGAAGACACATTGTGCAAAGATCAAAGGTGGATAAGTAAAAATGCTTCTTGGTGAAGATGTACAATTACATGAGGTCATTTAAATGGCAGACCTGTGGTGGTGGGTCGAGCTAGGGGTTGATGTCACAACATCAAAACCCTAAGAGAATTGGTTGCAAAATTATGGGGCAAGTGTTTGGAGGCCTTGCCATTGATTTCATCCTTAGTTTGAGGGTGGTTTCTTCTCCTCTTTAGCTCTAGGGAAGTTGTCTTTGGTCCTCTAGAGGAATTGGAGTATTGATTCATCCTTGATGCTCATGAAGAAATAGATGCCATTATTAGATGCCAACAGAGAAAGATTGGAGATGGCTCCCATTTGGGTACGTTTACTAGGCTTTTCATTTCAGTATGGCTGTGGCATAAATTTTAGTGAGTTCTAGACCCTTGCAAGGGCCTTGCTACAAAAATGGAGTTAGGGCTTGTTACCCACCACTTGTGGGTGACACCCATAGGAGAAATTTTTCTCCTAGATTGTCTTCAGCCAACAGCGAGTAGCCCTTTGTAGCCACTAGATAGCTCAATGTGTCACCATCTCTGCCACCCAAGCCAACCATTACGTGCCCTCACCCATCTATTATGGTCGTATGTTTGAAGGTGGGCTTCCATTATGTGGTTGTGTATTGTTGTTTACTTATCATGGACATTGCTAGGCATGGATTATGTTGAGAAATCTAGGGCATGAATAATTAAAAAATTTCTTTGCTTGATAATTGCTTGTGATAGACTTTTACTTCTTAGCTTATAGTCTTTTCTTTGTTATGTTCTTATTGTGTTCTTTTCATCAAGACAATTATCAATATGCACAATAAAAGACAAGTGACATAGTATGTAGGCTTGTCAGCCAGGGCCAAAACCTCTCACCTCTTGAGAGGAAAATCTGATCAAAATTCTTCTTCTATATCTTCAATTGATGAGCACCAAGACCATGACAATGACCCTTGACTCTAGTATCCTCCTAAGAACCTTGTCACTAACCGTGATGCTCTGCCTCTTCCCTTTCTCGACTTTCTTCTTGATCTCGAACTGCTCTCCTCGACTCCTAGAGAAACTCAGTCTTTATCGTTCACATTGCGTCTTCTCGATTTCCTTTAGAGAAACTTGGTCTCTATGATCTCATTGACTTCCTCTAGAGAATCTCTTTCTCTAGATCCCTATCTCTGTCACCCAGAACAAGTACCCTAGAAGAACCCTTCCTTCGCTCATCTCAAAAGAATCCTTTCTTCGCTATACCAGAAGAAACTCTTCCTTTGCTATCCTAGAAGAAACTTCTCCTTAGCTTGCCCAAAAGAAACTCTCCTTTGTTGACCCTAGAAGAAACCTTCTTTGCTATGCCTAGAAGAATCCTATCTTCGCACTTTCCTTTTAGACTCTTCTTCGCACTTCTGCTTTATATCTTCTTCGCACTTTTGCTTGTCGAGTTGCTTGCCTCTAAGTGAGGCCGAGTGTGGCTATATACACCCTTCATCACATGTCCTTTATGCCGACATGATCACAAGTAGTTAGGCCAACTTCTTCTAGCATGTTCTTCCATTGTTGTAGGCCGACTTGAAGAGGATAAGTGACAAGGTCTTGGAGGATACTTTACATAGGCAAGATTGACCTTTTTACAAAGTGTAACACGACTTCATTACATGGCAATGACTCTATCGTTTTATGACTATATGAAAAATAATTCCTAAAGACTCTCAATGGGAGTCTTGACTCAAAAATAAAATCTCTTGCACATGAAGCCCATGAAGCAAGCAATACAATAAATTTATTTTTCTTCTTTACATCTCATTACATAAAATCATAATTACATGTCATTATGAAGACCGAACCTAGTTACACTTTTCAACAGATTAGTGGGGGGATTCGGTGGAAAGAATGGGCTTGTTCTGTACTCTTGTCCCCTTGTCCAAGTTGGTGGTTAACCTTGCATCCTAGTTCCGTGCGATCTCCTCTATTGGCTACTAGCTTTAGGAGTGGCATTACATGGGACCCCTAATTTTGGTTGTGTGGTCCCGCTTCTCGACAGCACATACATCACCCCCTCTACTCATTATAACCCCTTTTCACATATTTCCCATCCGGATCCACATATGTCCATTGGGTCAACAAGGAGTTAGCCTTCCCCTCCCCTTGTCCACAATTTTGGTAGAACCTGGAATGGTGCCTGGAGGTTGATGCAGCTAAAAAGAAAGTCAAAAGCATAATTTGGCCACTTACAACAGGAAATGTACCATAAAATGCAAAAGATGGCCAAGACATACAAAATTAGCATGTGGGCAAAAGCCAAGCATGAGGTCTACCCCTTGTCATGGCCATCACCTTGGTTCTTAGGGCCCTTATATGACATCCCTGCATCATTAAGGAACCCATGATTGTCCCAAAGCCTAGTGGGCGATGAATTGCCCTACCTTAAGGGGGTATTCACAGCTATATCATTCACATCACATTCTCATTCCTTAGAGCCCCAATCTGTTATAAAAGGAAAAATCAATAAAAGGAAAAAGGCATATGAAGAAGGGTGGAAAAACAAAGGCCAGTGTAACTCATGTGCCACGATCACTATTGATTTTTCGTAGCATCAAATGTGCTCTAGCCATGAAAATTGGTGGAGAGGCTAAGGCACATGAGATCTCCAAGACCCATAAATCGTTTGGGGAAATTCCACTCGGATGGAGAGATATTAAAATAATTAATATTTTTAATGGGGTTTCTAAGTCTAAACTTAGGAAAATTAAAATATTAATGTGTATTAATATAATATAGGTGAGAAAGTTCTAAATAACGAGGATCAAGCTAAATCTAATCTTAGTCGTTGATTAGGGACTTAATCTCGGTCGTTGAATTGTCAACACGAAAAGTATAAGAGGAGACTTGAGGGTCAGTTGGAGACACCAAGTTGATCAGTCAATTCGATTTTCTGGGGCAGGGCTAACTGAGAAATCAAAATAGTGATTTGTTGCAGCGAGGGGCAATTCGGCAGAAGGCCGAGAATACATATCAAAGAGGCAGAGAAAGTGCCAGAGAGACAGCGCAGAGCCTAGGAAGGCTGACGCAGAATCTGAGGAGGCTAGCGCAGAAGAGGCATAGGGCTGAGAAGTTGATGCAGAGGGCCAAGAGGTTGATGCAGAGGCATCAGAGGCAGACGTAGGCAATGCAGAAGGTTGCAGAGCTGACGTTGGGCTGTAGAGGTAGTGCTGAGGAATTTTCGTGGGGCAGACTGAGAGTTGGTTAGCTGATGCAGAGACATAGAGGGTGACACAGTCCTTGGAGGGTGATGCAGATACGTAGAGGGTAGCTTGGAGCAGCTTTTGCTGTCTAGGTAAGGGAATAGTCGAAGTTGTTGTGGGACCAATCATCCGGTTGCTGATTAGCCAGAATATTTGTCTCTGAGGAGAGGTACTTCTACCAAGGAAAATCTCTGAAGGGTGAGCCATTTCTGGCACCCTAGTTGTATTAAAAAATTGCATAATAATAAAACCCTCATATCTGCTGCACTGGTTTTCCCGCATTGGGTTTTTTCTGGGGACGATCGTCGAAAAATAATGGTGTCCCCTGTAGTGTCTCATTGTATTTCAGTTGTTGCTCTGTATATTTGTGAAGGCTGCATTTGTGTTTACTTCGATATTTATGTTATTAAATAACTTGTGTTGACCACTGCGTGTCAACTACCCATAGCAGTACACCCCCTTTTCTTCGCAAAAGGGATAGCGCTTGATCGACATGTCCGTGCCATTCGACAGTCATCATTCTCTTGATCATATTAAGTTGTAAACCCAGTCTGCATGTTGAATTGTAAATAATCTTAGCAGAGTTGAGTGATGTATGTAAATTGCCTAGGTGGACCTAATTTTCTAATAATAATCTACGTTTCGGAAGGCTTTTCGTCTCACCGATCCATGATCGGCAGAGTTTTCCTTCAACCTGACCCCAAAGCCGGAATGAATTTTGTCATTAGAATCTTAGGAGAATCCTAGTGTGTTAATCTGCTAGATTATGTTTAGTCGCAGAATTGGGTGGTCTATGAGGGTCTATGTCAAAGGGCTTTTCCCCCTTGAGATGTAAAATTGTAAAAATCATGATGTAAAGTGTCTTGAGGGTTAGGAAATGTTTTAATCCCCTCACGGGTCCTAAGTCCTAGGTCCTAGGGAATTTTTTCCAAAGGCTAAGGTTTGAGGATCCATTAAAAAAAATAAAAAAAAAATAAAAATAAATAAATAAAAAAAAAATAATAATAATAATAATAATAATAAAATAGAATAAAAACTTAAAAAAATAATAAAATAATAATATTTTGAGAATTTCAATTTTTTAATGCATTAAAAATTCGACAGATGAGATTAAGAGATATCTTGATCTTCATCGACGGTCCAGATCATTTTGACGTGGATCACTCAAATTAGCCTTTGGGAATTTTTCCTTTAAATGGGGTGCTAGGGGTCATTTGAGATCATTCGATCTGTGAGTTTTGTGCTGAAGAAGCTCTCTTGTAAACCTTTTTTCTGGTGCTAATAAATAAAGACTTTGGGGTCGAAATCTTGCTGGTGTTACTCTCTTGAAGTGCTGTGAGCTATTTTATTTTCTGCATATTTCAATTTTCAGCCATTAGTAATAGCTTATTGAAGAGTATTGTTGAGCATAGGTATCTTGTTCACTTGCTAGGGTTTGAATGGTATTAATTTTACTGAAGTAATGGTAGGTATCTCCATTGCATTTGAGATCTAGTACTGCTTCTTCTCTCTTTATTGATGGTTGAAGTGAGCTGTGCAGGAAACCTTTATCGAAGAAAACCAGTGGGTGTTTGGGGAAGTTCTTGGCTGAACCATCCAACTCCCGCAAGCATTTTCCTGTAGAGCCCAGCGAGTTTCGATCCTGGCTTTATCATTCAAGTTTGTTTTCTAATCTGCATGAGAGATTTCTGAAGTATTTCATCATAATCTGAAGTTCTAAAAATATTATTGGTGATAACTGACAGATTTGGCTGTTCTAGAGTTATAATTTTGTAATTTTGGACCAGTTTGTAGGGTTTCACTTTTTATCTTTGCATATATCTTCTGGGTTTTGTTTCTTTTCATTTTGCAAGTTGCAGGTCAGAGATAAAATCTGGTGGAAAATTAGTTTTTGCAGGATCTCTATTTTATTGTACAAGGGTTTCAAATATCGGTTGTTTTCAGATCTGAAGGGTTTCGATTGTATTTGAGGAGGAATTTTCTCGAGAACGTTTGTGACCTGGGCAAACCCCTTGCCGATTGGCCAGCTCCCTGTTTGCTGCTGCAAATAAAGCGCTGTCATTTCCCTATCTGCTCAGGCATCCTTCAGTAACTTCCTTTCTTTGCAGTCTGTCCGCCATCAGATCCGCTCAGGAAGCTCTGTCCAAATCATCATTCTGTGCATCCATCTCTGTCCTCATGCACATCGAATCCTTTTCTCAAAACCACAGTCCATCGATTCTTTCCCACTGATCCTGCACTCGCCTTTTTCAGCAAGCCACTAAGCTGCGTTAATCCTCCCTCCTTCACGTGATCTCCATTGCTACCTGAAGCTGCGTATTTTCTTCATAAACTAATACACTGCCTGCAGTTCGAGTTACCCACGATCTATCTGCAAACACCATACGTTTTCCAATTCCACGCACCTGCATTCACACTCTGCAAACGCCATCCAAGGAGCTCCCAACGTCAAACATCGACAAACGCTGGAGGCTTTATGTGATTACTGGAAGTTGCAAACGTCTTCTAGCCGTCGTTGAAGGAACCTGCTCATGCACAATGCACAAATTTAGCAAACAATACGGGCCAGGTAATTGTTATAGCGTGGGAGTCAGGTAAAAATTTTTGTTTTCAATACGATTCAAGGTTCTTTTCGTAGGTGCTGGGTTATTTATCCAAGAGCTGCGCCATTAAAATATTTTGCTGGAAGTCTGCCGTCCAAAGAATCCGCAAACCGCACTGAATCACGTTTCTTTTTATTTACGGGCCAGGTTTTCATCTTTGCATTGAGCAGTAAGGCAGCTTTAGTTTAAGTCGTCATTTTATTTTATAACGTGAGTCTTTTGGTTTGATGTGATTTAGGTATATAAAAATTAAAAAGAAAATTTCGTTAGATGTTAGTTTTTTTTTTTGTTTAGATAGTTTTAAATTAAATATTATTTCTTTGTTTTAGTTTAAGTTTATAAACTTGAAAAAAAAATCATAAAAAAGTATAAAATATAAAAAGATTTAAAAAAGTTGATTTCTTTTTTATTATTAGACTTTAGATTTAGATTAATTTTTAATCTCAAGTTTTGTTTTAGTTTAGATTTTATTTTTTTTAAAGTTTTGTTTCTTTTCTTTAAAAAAAAAAATATAACAATAAAATTCATAAAAAGTTAAAATTTTCTTTTACTACCCTTTAGACTTTAGTTTAAATTTGACTTTTTATAGTTTTAGATTAAATTAGATTTTATTTTGCGTTTTTGCTAGTTTTGTTTCATTTTGAGTATTAAAAAAAATAAAATCATAAAAAATTATAAAAATAACAAAATATAAAAAGGGGAGTTTTATTTTCTTTTTCTTTTAAGGTGTAGATTTAAATTTTAAAGTTTCATTTAAGTTTTAATTTTTGTTTTGAATTTTTGTCTGAAAAACATAAAAAATATTGTAGAAATTTTCTTGCCAGATCAGCTCAGGGGTTTATCACGCTTTATTATCTTTGCTAAGGTTAAATTTTTGATATGGAATGAATGTTTATGTGAGTTGGCATGAAATGATAATTTTGAAATGATATCTGGTTAATGTTCAAATTTACATGGTTGTATGTCAAGCTTTATCTCTCGAAGTTTTAAAATTGCTAGATCATCGTTAAAACATTGTGAATTTACTAGATATCTTGCATCGTTCAAGTTATTTGATGATAAATGATTGTTGTACACGGTTTACATTTCTGCAACATTTAGTAAGTAATAGTTTAAACATCAAACCCATAAGGCACTGGTCCATTAGATTAATAAAATCCATTTAGTGCTAGTTTCCTTTCGTGTCTCCCAACCCAACTGGTTCACAGTTGGTCATCCACTTTCCTATAGGGTCTACCCCCCTTAGCTGCGAGAGACAGGCTTAAACGGAGAGATCGGGGATAAGGGTGACAGCCCCCGGTCTGAGGATTGTCGTGACAATCTGTGCGACAACAACTTGTTAATGCAAAGAACAAGTAGGAGATAGTAAACCAGAAAATGCAGTAGGGGTTTCTGATGTGTTAGATTCAGGAATATTCACAATCAATCTTTCCTACATCTTTACACCCATGTGTGGGCATCTCTCATTATAACTACCCTTGTACCATGGCATGTGGCTTGGAGCTTTTCCCTGTTACCCCGCTCTGTTCTACTATTATTTCACATAACACATACCATTTGACGGATGTACCATGGACCTGTGACACCCTTAGAGGTTGAAACTACCTAATAGAGTTCTTGATTAACCTCCTTTTGAACCTGGGGACACTTGTACACTCTAAAGCCCATTATGGAGGGCATGCTACTATGAAGTGCCCACTTGGTGTTAGTTTTTGTTGACCTAGGTTGTCATTGATGTCAATATGACAATATTTTGGATACTAGAGGATGACATGAAGCCAAGGGGAAGCAGAGCAGATTCATGAAGAGACAGGAGCAAGGCCATTAGGATAGCCAAGCCATAAGGAAAGAGGAGTTACCTAAGGAGGCAGATCAAAGCATATCACAGGATATCAGAGCAAGAGAGGCATTCATATATGCAAGGAGGTCTTTGAAAGACACTGCCAAGCCAGAGGAGCCACATTCGACTAAGAGGAGCTGTAGGAGGAGCCATATATATATGCGGAAACAGAGATATCAGAGCAAGGAGGAATATCGGATCCAAGAGGAAACACACACACACACACACACATATATATATGCCAAAATAGAGTTAGCGGAACTACAGGAGCAAACAGAGCAAGCAGAACAGAGCATATATATATGCCATATATATGCCAAAGAAGAGGAGGAAACAGAGCAAACAGAGCAAACGGAGGAGCCATATATATATATGCCAAAACAGAGCCATCAGAGCCATCAGAGGAAGCAGATTACACAATCGGGAGCTATCGGAGGCCAAAACCCATCTATATATGCATTAACAGCTATTGGAGCAACAATGCCAAAGGAAGGACTATCGGAGGAGTAGAGCTATCACATATGCCTTAGTAAGGTGCATAAGTGGAAGAGCATATAAACAAAGTTAAAACAATGGAGCAATATATATATAAACAAAGGAGCATATAAACAAAATTAAAACAACGGAGCGGGATTATGTATCGGGAGTGGTAAAGGCCCTGCCACATTAAAACCTTTGATTACGATATACAATTGTGGACCCGATGATCCTATTATATCGCGCATATTATAATGTCCTGTCCGTCGCTATATTGCAAGCTGTAAAGCCTTGCCACATGAAAGCGCCGATTGCGATAGAACTGTGGACTCGGCGGATTTATTATAAACAGTTTAATATAATATCGCATCTGGTATCAGCCATCGGCCATCAGCCATCGGCAATGCTTTAGGCTCGACTTATAGAAGAACCTCCAAAAGTGGCAATTGTGATAATGTATACGGACTTGATGGTCCTACTATATAGCACCCTATTATTATATTGCGTCCGCAGGAGGATCGACCCATCAACCATCGGCGATGTCATGGGGTTGATATATAAAAGACCCTCGGAAGCCTCATCTCGCCGATTGCGATTGTAAGACCGGACTTGATGCAACATTGAAAGGTGGCTTAATGTCTTATCGCGTCCATCGGCCATCGGCCATTGGCAACTACCGATTGCGATTACAAGGCGGACCCGTTACATTATAGACTCAGGTGAATTAAAATTGAAGTCCGCCCTTAGCGCTTTGCTTGTGTTTCTTCTCTGATTCCCTGTGTACTTGATATTTGCCGTGCGCTGGGTTTTGAGGCAAAAATACATTAAAGAACGGTCCCGATAGTTCAGGAGGTTGAATCATGGCGATTATGATTGCGATAGGATGTGGTTGTTCGTTAAATGAAGCGGCCCCTGTGTATGCCTGCGATCATGAGAAAACAGGAGCGTTGTTACAATTTTGATATATGTGTCCTCTGCGTATGACTTAGTTCTTGCCATTGATTCAACGTGTCCTATGAGGATGAATAGACAGAGGAAACCGAAAGATGCGAAGCTGAAGAAGCAAGCGAGCACAGAGGAAATGACAGCGAGCGTTGAGGAAGTCTAAGAGGCAGTGTAAGCGGAAACGAATGGACGAAGGCATGGGAATGTATAAAACAGTAAAAATAGAGGATTGTGGTTACTGTTGGAGTGGTAAATGCTTTGGAAGGTTGTTGAACACTATGGAAAATAAGCTGGAGGAGATAGAGGCAACGAGAGGATCTAGCAGAACAGAAAGAGGGTCGAAGGGCCAACAAGACAGCAAACAGTCAAAGGGGAGAAGTAGCCAACAAAGAACATAAGATTGAACAAGAAGTTGTTCTTTATGCAGAGCTTAGTGTAGCTAACAGTAGACTGACTAGAGCTGTGTGGAGATATGATCAGAGGTCAGCTATTGGAGACTCTGTGTGAATGGTAGGAAGAGTTGTCAAGACTTCTTCAAGAGAAGGCTGGTTGTCATTGATGCTGTAGCTTGGACTACAGAGAAACTATAACCAGACAGAACTCAGCAGAGAAGAGTTCTGAGAGCAAAAGATTACTATCAAACATGCCTTGACAAGATAGGATTGGAGTCCTTGGGGCTAGTGCCTCAGAAGCAAGAAGGATTGGAGTCCTTGGGGCTGGTGTGTCAAAAGCAAGAAGGATAGGAGTCCTTCGGGCTGGTGCCTTAGAAGTAAGAAGGATAGGAGTCCTTGGGGCTGGTGCCTCAGAAGTAAGTAGGATTGGAGTCCTTGGGGTTGATGCCTCATAAGTAGAAAGGATTGAAGTCCTTGGGAGTTTGTGCTCCTATGTCCAAGATTGGTGTCTTGGCGAAATAGAGTTGGTGCTCTGGAGGTTGGAGCCTCACCAAAGTCCAAGTTGGAGTTTGGCAACTGATTGTAACCATCTATATATTGTATCTATTTTACTGCACAGTTTATATTAATAAAAGCATTTATTCTTGTTGTTCATCTTGTGTTTTGAATATATATGTTTTAACTGGTAAAACAATAGTGGGAAAAAGAAATACTAATTCACCCCCCCTCTCAGTATTTCCAACAATTGGTATCAGAGCAGGTACCTTCATTCAAAGCTTAACAGCTTGAAGGTTGACCCTTAGAACACAAATGGCGAAGTCAAGGAAGAAAGTCTCTAATCCTCCTAAGGATGTGTCTCCCTCTACTACTAAAATAGAAGACAATCAATTTGAGGAGGCTCCAAGGCTCAATGGGAACTTTAATATATGGGAAGCAAGAATGAGGAATTTCTTACAAACTGAAGGCATTGAAATCTGGAAATCAGTGATTGCTGATAGTAGGATGGATGAAGAATCCAAAAAGTACAATGCAAAAGCAATGAAGGCAATCTTGAATGGGCTACCTGATTCTGTAAAGAACAATCTAGGAAAATATTCATCAGCAAAGGATATATGGGACAAACTTCATGACCTACACTCAAAAGGAGCACTGACCATGACCATGAATCAAGAAGGAGATCCTGAACCCATCATAGAAGCTGAAAATGAGAATGATGACATCAAGGCTAAAGCAGACCTAGAAGATGAAGAGAATCAAAAAGACTTTGTAGAAGAACTCTTCGCTCAACTTATGACTACCATGGAAGAGATTAACACTTTGAAAAAGGAAAATGAGGCACTTAGGAAGATAGCTCCAGTTGGTGACCAAGATCAAACAAGAAAGAAAGTTGACCTCATCAAGCTTCAAGTACAAGAAAGGGATGAAGAGCTTGTCAAGCTTAAGAAGGAATTTGATCAAAGTAAAAGAAAGCATCATGAAGAAGTCATATCCATGACAAATCAACTGAATAAAGCAAAGAAGCAGGAAGATACCTTGTCAAGTCAACTTGAACAAAGGTACAAGAGTTTGAACAAACTTGAAGAAGAGATTGGTCAATATAAGGTAGAGGTTTTCTCTCTCAAGTCTCAACTACAAGAAGCAAGGAAACAAGCACAAGGAGCTAAAAAGACTGTGGAAGCATTGGAAGTCATAGAAGGACAGGTTGATGAAGTAGGAAAGGAAAGAAACACCATGATTTGTCAACTGAACGCAAAGGATGAAGAAATCTTCAAAATGAAGTCAGATATCATCTCCCTTAAAATAGTAGCAGATGAAGCTACTCGTAGCAAGGAAGAAACTGAGAAACAACTTGCCAAGAAAAATAATGGGTGTGAAAGATTGGAAGAAGAGATTGTCTTCCTCAGAACAAAGGTTGAAAGGATGAACAAAATCTTGAAGAGCTCTTAAACCTTGGATGACATGCTCAGCTATCACAGATGTCCATCTGATAAATCAGGGCTCAGGTATGCAGGTGAACTCTCAAACAAGAATGAAAATGCTTTAAACAAAAGAGATGTGAAGAAGCCAAAAAGAAATGGTGATGCTCCCAGTTCTAGCAAAGGCAAGGAGAAAAATCAAGGCTACAATAGAAGAAATCCTATTCCAAGAAGAAATCCTGCTCCAAGAAGAAATGTAGATGATGACAAAGATGCGAGAGGCAATGGTTATCATCAAAGGATCTCAAGGCGGAAAGGCTTCAGAAGTACATCAAGGAAATCTCCATCTCCCAGGTACCAAAGTTCATTTTTTGGTTATTGTTATTCTTGTACAAACTTTGATCACATGGCAAAAGACTGTAAAGCATATCATAAAGATAGATGCTATGGTCCCCAACCATCTCATAGAGATAGATGTTATAGTCTCCGACAACCTCCAAGAAACAATTTTGCAGGAAGAAATCATGAATTCTTATTTATGAACAATGTAGAATGCTTCAAGTGTCACAACATTGGTCATATGGTACGTGATTGTAACTTAACTTGGGCTCTTACACAAGCTAGAACCATGCAAAAGAAGAAAGTTACACAAGTATGGAGAAGGAAGGAAATACAATCCGAAAGTCCCTTGAGCTCTCCAGCCAACAACATGTCATTGGCCTAAATTTTGACAATTTGAGCATTTTATAAGAAGACTCTGCCAAAAGGAGATGATGCATACAGTTAGGGGGAGCCTGTAATTCTTGATCATTATCGCTGAAGCTATTAGTGAAAGGGTGCTGATGAAATCCTTGTTGAGCTATATTAACAATCACTCTTTGATGAATATCATGTCTCAGGAGTACTCCATTGAAGCATATGATCTTGTAACCATTCTTTGGATTGTTATTAAAGAAATAGGGCAAACAACCATGGTGCTGTTATCATAGAAGTTTATGTATTAACTCAAGAATTTAATGTGAGAACAGAGAAATTCTGGACACTAATAGAGGCAGTCTTCAAACAAATGGATACATCTGGAATGGAGTTTGAAGTAAGAGCAACTGGCAGCATATAACAAAATTGAAGCATTGCATGAAGATGCAAATCAATAGAATAAATTTAAAGGACAGTCACAAATTGGATATCTGAATCTGGAAAGATATGTACAAGAACGCAAGGAAAAGATGGCTCATAGGAAGGAGAATGTTGTGCAGTCAAGCATAACTTAAGCTGATACAAATCACTTAAGAAATATAGCAACAGTAAGGCACAACCCCTCACATTTTTTGTCCAAATTCAATGATGATTGAATACTAGATGGCAGTAACTTAAGGGGAAGCACAAAGACACAAAGGAACTCAGATCTGGAGAAAGATAGCAAGAAAGACAATCTCAGGGGCATTTTCTCTTGATTCGGACTATGAAGGCCTCTCAATGTTACCTGTGGAGACAACAATATGGATTGAAGCATAAAAGCTTGGACTTGGACACTTGGTGTATGGCCGTTTGCAATCTGAATGAAAGCATTAAAGTAGAGCACCTTTAAGCATTGTTGAAGCCATGATAAAGAAGTTCTGAGACATGAAGAGGGAATAATGTGCTAATTGATGATAAAGCATCAATCCTTCTCTCTGGAGTAAAAAGAAGAGCACTATGACAGGGGGAGTCACAGACCCATGAAGATCTACCATTCATGAAGAACAGAAGCAACTTGATAGGCGGAGTCCTAGAGCACTCCTTTGCCATTGATGTCAAAGGGGGAGAGAAGAAGAATATTGCCATCAATAACAAAGGGGGAGATTGTTGACCTAGGTTGTCATTGATGTCAATATGGCAATACTCTGGATACTAGAGGATGAAATGAAGCTAAGGGGAAGCAGAGCAGATTCATGAAGAGACAGGAGCAAGGCCATCAGGATAGCCAAGCCATAAGCAAAGAGGAGTTACCTAAGGAGGCAGATCAAAGCATATCACAGGATATCAGAGCAAGAGAGGCATTCATATATGCAAAGAGGTCTTTGAAAGACACTGCCAAGCCAGAGGAGCCACATTGGACTAAGAGGAGCTGTAGGAGGAGCCATATATATATATATATATATATATATGCGGAACAGACATATCAGAGC
>APFE030551754.1:42138-73877 GCA_000404065.3 Pinus taeda | reverse complement strand
ATATAAATAGCGGAGCATATAAACAAAGTTAAAACAACGGAGCGGGATTATGTATTGGGAGTGGTAAAGGCCTTGCCACATTAAAACCTCCGATTACGATATACAATTGTGGACTCGATGATCCTATTATATCTCGCCTATTGTAATGTTGCGTCCATCGCTATATCACAAGCCGTAAAGCCTTGCCACATGAAAGCGCCGATTGCGATAGAACTGTGGACCCGACGGACTTATTATAAACAGTTTAATATAATATCGCATCCGGTATCAGCCATCGGTAATGCTTTAGGCTCGACTTATAGAAGAACCTCCAAAAGTGGCGATTGCGATAATGTATACGGACCTGATGGTCCTATTATATAGCACCCTATTATTATATCGCATCCGCAGGACGATCGGCCCATCGGCCATCGACGATGTCATGGGGTTGATATATAAAAGACCCCCGGAAGCCTCATCTCGCCGATTGCGATTGTAAGACCGGACTTGATGCAACATTGAAAGGTGGCTTAATGTCTTATCGTGTCCATCGACCATCGGCCATTGGCAACTGCCGATTGTGATTACAAGGCAGATTCGATACATTATAGACTTAGGTGAATTAAACTTGAAGTCCGCCCCTAGCGCTTTGCTCGTGTTTCTTCTTTGATTCCCTGTGTATTTGATATTTCCTGTGCACTGGGTATTGAGGTAAAAATACATTAAGGAATGGTCCTGATAGTTCAGGAGGCTGAATCATGGCGATTATGATTGCGATAGGATGTGGCTGTTCATTAAATGAAGCGGCCCTTGTGTATGCCTGCGATCATGAGAAAACAGGAGCGTTGTTACAATTTTGATATATGTGTCCTCTGCGTAAGACTTAGTTCTTGCCATTCATTCAACGTGTCCTGTGAGCATGAATAGACAGAGGAAACCGAAAGATGGGAAGTTGAAGAAGCAAGCGAGCACAAAGGACATGACAGCGAGCGTTGAGGAAGTCTAAGAGGCGGTGTAAGCGGAAACGAATGGATGAAGGCACGGGATGTATAAAACAGTAACAACAGAGGACTGTGGTTACTGTTGGAGTGGTAAATGCTATGGAAGGTTGTTGAACACTGTGGAAAATAAGCCGGAGGAGAGAGAGGCAGCGAGAGGATCCAACAGAACAGAAAGAGGGCCGAAGGGCCAACAGGACAACAGACAGTCGAAGGGGAGAAGTAGCCAGCAGAGAACCTAAGCTTGAACAAGAAGGTGTTCTTTATGCAGAGCTTAGTGCAGCTAATAGTAGACTGACTAGAGCTGTGTGGAGATATGATCAGAGGTCAGCTATTGGAGACTCTGTGTGAATGGTAGGAAGAGTTGTAAAGACTCCTTCAAGAGAAGACTGGTTGTCATTGATGCTGTAGCTTGGAGACTACAAAGAAACTATAACCAGACAGAACTCAGCAGAGAAGAGTTCTGAGAGCAAAAGATTACTATCAAACATGCCTTGACAAGATAGGATTGGAGTCCTTGGGGCTGGTGCCTCAGAAGCAAGAAGGATTGGAGTCCTTGGGGCTGGTGCGTCAAAAGCAAGAAGGATAGGAGTCCTTGGGGCTGGTGCCTCAGAAGTAAGTAGGATTGGAGTCCTTGGGGTTGATGCCTCAGAAGTAGGAAGGATTGAAGTCCTTGGGAGCTTGTGCTCTTAAGTCCAAGATTGGTGTCTTGGCGAAATAGAGTTGCTGCTCTGGAGGTTGGAGCCTCACCAAAGTCCAAGTTGGAGCTTGGCAACTGATTGTAACCATCTATATATTATATCTATTTTACTGCACAATTTATATTAATAAAAGCATTTATTCTTGTTGTTCATCTTGTGTTCTGAATATATATGTTTTAATTGGTAAAACAATAGTGGGAAAAAGAAATACTGATTCACCCCCCCTCTAAGTATTTCCAACAGTTTTTGTAGCATCAGATGTGTTCTAGCCTTGAAATTTTGTGGAGGCTAGAATCCATGAGATCTCCAAAACCCAGAAATCAGAGGGAGGTCAGAGGGAGAGTTGCATGGTGGAGGAAGAGGAGGGCATGAACAATAGTCAGTGACTGTGGAGGAGGTGACGCAGGGACATTGAGAGACAACACAGAGGGAGACGCAACCGTCACGCAGTCTGACGCAGAGGGATGTAGAGCCACGCTGAGTCACACAGAGTGACACAGAAGTGACGTAGAAGTGGGAGAAGGGTCTGCAAGGTGTCCGAATTTTTCCAGGGGAAAGTCTCAGGTGTTTTCTCTTAGTTTCTCTATAAAATCATTCCTTGTAAAAGTGATTGTCGTTGAAGATTAATAAAACCCTCATCTGCTGCACCGATTTTCCCACATTGGGTTTTTCTGGGGACAATTGTTCAGAAACAGCTGTGTTGATGTGATTGGTTCTTGTGTATGTATTTTCTCTGTGTAATTATGTGATAGCTGCAGTATAATTTATTTTAATATTTGCTGAATGGATTTTGTAAATAACTTATTGTGAAGAATAAGTAGGTGTAATAAATGAATAGCTGCAGTAGAATTTCAGGTTAGAAATTTTCACAATACAACTAGTGCAGCATATGGACTTCTACTTTTTGTGATAATACCACATTTTAAAACATCTTGGACTAATCTCTCGATTTTGGTTTTTTGATGGTGTGGATATCAATACAGTTTGATGTTGACAGGATTTGATCCTGATTTGAATTCTATTGTGTGCTCAATTTCTCTTTTAGGAGGCATCTTCATTGGAAGATCTTGGAACACTTTTTTGTGCTCTTGAATTAGTTCTTGAACTTCATGTGACTTCGTTAACTAGATTTGAAGTTAGCATCTCTAATTGATGACATTGCACTAAAGAAGCTGGCGCTCCCTTCTGGATCATTTTCATCATCTGGGGTGATGATACAATTTGATTTTCAGGGGGCTAGAACTCATATAACTTGTACTTCTACCTTGCCCATTTAAATTTTATAAATTTCTTTTGATGGTTTGCACTGTGCAGAGTAAGTGCCTAGGGTTTGTAGCCATTGGATACTTAGGACCACATCTAGTCCTCCTAATGGTACAGTGTAGAACGAAGAATTTAGATTATAGTCTTGAATCTGTAATTTGACTTTATGGCATTTCCCTACTTTTTCAATTTTCTTACTGTCAACTGCCATAACTTTCATGTTGGACATAAGAAAATTGAAAATGTTGAGCCTTTTTGCCATAGTTGAGTCCAAAAAGTTGTGGGTGTGACCGGTATCAATTAGAACCATTATGTTGCTCTTTTTGATATGACCTTGTTGGGAATCACGATTGTCGTCAGACCAAAACCTGCAGGTGTTAATCAACGATTGCATCGCCAAAAATAAGGATCAACGAGAGGTGGATAGTTCATGTTGCGAAACACAAGGGGAGTGTTGGTTTATCCAATGTCCAAGAATCCCCCCCCAAACGCGAGTCAGGTGTATATCGAACTCGTGACCTACGCTCTGATACCACTTGTTGGGAATCACGATTGTTGTTAGACCAAAACTCGCATGTGTTAGTCAACGATCACATCGCTGGAGATTAGGATCAACAAGAGGCGGTTAGTCCATGTTGCGAAACACATGGGGAGTGTTGGTTTGTCCAATGTCCAACACTTTTAACTTTAATGTCTGGGGTCGAGATATACCTGTCATGGCCGATAATGACACTTGTAGAATATTCTCGTTATTTGGTTTTGGAGAAAATTGTGGAGAATCTTCGATTTCTTCTACGTCTGATTTTTCACTATCTAAATCATTGGTTGCTTCACATGTATATAGGTTCTTGGTTTCTTTTCCATTAGCACATCTATGTTTAGGGTCCCATTTTTCGCCACAACATTTGCACTTACGTTCTTTCATTGTTTGCATTTCCAAATTAGTTTTTTCTCCTTCATGAAGATGTGGTGGAACATATTTTTATTATTTGTGTTCGCAGTTTGGGGAAACCTTCGTTTCGAATATACTCTTTCAACTTTTGGCCACTGCATTTTTTCGTGCTTCTTTTCAACAACTTTTTCTTTTTGTCTTGCTTCTTCTATAGAAGTGATATCATGAAGCTCAAGCCCGACCTGGAGATGGGTTTCAAGTCTCGTGATGTATGATTGAGTGAGACGAGTTTCTGATAATCCAGGTACTCGTGTAGCTAAAGTTTCCCATTCTCGAGTGTATTCGTCCACATCTCCTTTTTGTTGCAGTCTGGTGAGTGCTGAGAATAACTCTTCTTCCTTGACACCTTGGAACCTCTTAAAGAATGCATTTTTGAATTTCTTCCAACTGATAGCAAGTGTCGTCGTCTTCCACCACATATACCAATTATATGCTTCGCCTTCCATTTGCATGGATGCATACTTGATCTTTTCATCATCATTGTCAATATTGTAAATCTCGAAATATTCTTTCGCTTTATTGAACCATATGACACTGCATTTCTTGTTATCGTCAGATTTGGAGAGCTCAAGTTTTTCTCTTCGTTGATATGTAACAACTGTTGGATTGAAGAAAGGGTAGTATTGATTCGAGAACTGTATATTTGACTATTGATTCCAAAGCTGCATATTTTGACCATTCGTGTTACTATTTTGTTGATTGGGCATGGAAGATGCTTTTGAAGACTCAGGGGTCTCATGTGAATCTGACGATTTTGATGTATTCGGAGAATTGAGATGTTAGAGTAGGTTCATTATTCTGGGGTATATGATTAGGTGTAATCTTCAACTTGTCACAAATATAGGTTAACATCGCCATATCTTGATCACGAGCTATTGATGCTGTGTTATGATTTTGGTCCACCTTATTTGAAAGGATCGCATGATCCCTTTTAAATTCGTTATGATTTTGCTCGAGCTGACTCTCTATTCTCTTCATTGTATCCTGGAGCTCCTTGATTTCATTGGAATGTCCGGTAACCTTATTCTCAAGGTCAATTAGTTTTTTTCTAAAATCAATGATCGTTATTGATGAAGATATTGATCGAGTATGTCGTGGTGTATATTTATCCGGTTTATCCCTCTTCCTTAACTTGAACCTAATTTTTATCTATATATAATTATATATATAAATTTTTAATTTCAAAATTATATATGATTAAATTTTTAATCTCTCTCTCTCTATATATAAAGTAAAGTTTATATATATATATATAAACTTTACTTTATATATATAACATAAACAATATGGTGGATAACAATGCATTGTAAGCCAACGGTGGAATTGAATCTTGAATGGTGACGGTTTGAACAACAGACGCAGACAGTTGACGATGTGTAGCTGGGCATCGGAAAGGAGAATTGGTTCTAGAAAACGTGACAACGTGGAAAAAACACACTGGTCGGCAGAAGTGTGGCAGGGTAGACTGGCAGCATAGTGGGTCGGGGGTTCAGATAGTGGAGTTTGATCGACGATAGTATGAGACACAGTCAGTAGAGGTGCAAGCGAAAGACAAAAACAAACGCGGGGATACAGGCAGAGAGAGTGGTGACAGCGGCGTGGGATAAGATCTGTCAACGATAAACGATGGGCGGTCATAGAGCTGGGCGGGCACGGTTGGGGCAAGCAGGAGAATGGTGGGGGGAACATGAATTTATGGCAGTGACAAGGAAATGGTCGGAACGAGGTAGAATGACACAAAATAATGAGCGTGAACAACCAGTCCACAGATGGAAATGACTAGCGGACGATAGCGTGGGTGGTGTAGGGCTGACCTGTGCAGCAAGAGTGTGTTCGAGCACTGATACCAAATGGAGGAACAACGCTTAGTATTAGACAGAAACACACACACACACAGACACATATATATACACTAGCAAAATATTGGAGATAAAATATCTCCTTCTGCAATCAACTTGGCCTTCCTTGCCTACTTGCAATTCCTGCACAGGCCTTCTGAAATGCGCAATGTTTCCACTGGGAAATTTGTACAGCTTGGAATCTGGCTCTGGATGAGCCATTTGGTGTCCCTCTGCCTCTGGAATGAAATCACTCTGCATCCCAAACACTCTTTGTTATTTTGAGAAGAATCTTCGGCAAAAATCACATAGATATATTCTTTGTCGACGCGTTTCGAACCAACCAGTGTGGTTCATCGTCAGGACAAGAAGAGATGGAAAGAGGTAAGTATGGAATAGGAAGAGATGGGACTACACTATCTCAATCAGGTTTCCCAAGTAGTGCCCCTCCTATACCCATTGGGCCACTAGGGGAGGTCCCATTGGACTAGGATGAATGATTAACCCCCCATTTAAGGCGAGGGAACAAGATCACGGTCAAAACGATGATGTTTACAATGAGGGTCCTTGGCTTATATACCGCCATGGGTACCCTTTTGGGAAAGGGCATGATCTTATGATGACACCCTTTTGTTTAATTAACCTAAAAGTATGCTAAATAATAAATTTTACATAACAAAGAGTGTCCGGGATGCAAAGTGATTTCATTCCAGAGGTAGAGGGAGGCAGGATGGCTCATCCAGAGCCAGATTCCAGGCTGTACAAATTTCCCAGTGCCAACGTTGCGCATTTCAGTAGGCCAGTGTAGGAATTGCGAGTAGGGAAGGGAGGCCAAGTTGATTGCAGAAGGAGATATTTAATCTCCAATATTTTGCTAGTGTATTTCTGAAGGATAGCTAGTTGGGCATCCAATTGTAAGATTTCTCAAATTGCTACATAATAAAATAAACCTTCTTTTGCTGCACCGATATTCGCTTCGGGGTTTTTCCAAGGACATTTAGTCCAAAAATATCAGTGTCTATTTCATGTGTGTGCATCTATTCTCAGTTCCTATTTTATTCTACAATGTTTTATTGTGAAGAATGCATTAGTAATTTATTCGTTATTTGCCATAAACAAATAAAATGCTAACAAGTTAGAAGAATAAACTCCAGTTGGTGCATTCAAGGAAATTTCACACATCTATTGGAAGAGGTCTTTGAAAATGAGTTGAAGGAGGTTCTCCATAGCTTCCAAAAGGACAAAAGCCATGGGCTAGATGGCTAGTCAGCGGAATTCTTTCTGGGGCTATATGACTTGATTGGGAGAGATCTCTTAAGAGTTGTGGAGGAATCCATAACTTCGGGGCATACGCTGTCTTCTTTTAACACAACTTTCATAGCTCTCATACCAAAGGTAGACAACCCTCGGACTTATGATGACAGCGGATCAATTTCTCTATGGAATTGCATATATAAAGTGATAGCCAAAGTGATAACTTGACGGAGCAAGCCTATTTGGTCTAAAGCCATCTCAAATGAATAGTCTAGGTTTTTGGAGGAACAACAAATCCATGAGGTCCCTCAAGTAGCAAAGGAGGGCCTACATATCGTTAAAACTTAGGCACTGAAAGGAGTGGTTAGAAAGATTGACTTGTCCAAAGCCTATGACCAAGTAAGTTGGCTCTTCCTTCATCTCCTTCTGACTCACCTAGGATTGGAAGTACCTTTCATCACCTGGGTCATAAGTTGCATCACATCAATGTTCTTTGCAATACTTATCAATGGTTCGACATCTACTTTCATCCATGTGCAAAGGGTTCCTAGACAAAGTTGTCCGCTTTCCCCATTACTTTTCTTATTGGTAGTTGAAGGTCTAAGTAGGTTGTTGGGAGAGGCAAAGCAAAGGTGAGACTTCATAGGAATAGCAATGGTTTAAAACTTGTCAATTATGCACCTTTTATTTATTGATGATATGTTGATCTTTAGTGTTGGTTCTCATCAAGATGCAATGTGGGAGAGCTACTGGTATGCAAATAAATATCTATAAATCGACTCATTGACTTATGCTCTAGAAGATGCAGAAGTTCATCATTTACAAGATTTGTGTCCTTTTACACTAATGCATTATGATGAAGGGCTCAAATACCTAGGTTTCTACCTATTGCCACAAAATCTAATAGGCCTTGGAGAGGGGTACCCGACAAGGCAAGAACTAGATCAAGTGACAACAATGAGATAGTAGCCCATTGTCACCATAACTAATACCTTTTGGTCTTTATGGACTTTAACCATTTTGAGGAGTCCAATATATAATATGTCACCAAATAGGTCTTTTAAGCTTAAAGGTGTCAGGTGAAGCCTCCAGGGGAATTATTACCCACCAAAAGTGGGTGACCGAATAGGAGAATTTTTTCTCTCGTCATCTCTTCTAGTCGGCAGCTAGCAACCCTCGACAACCACTAGTAGTTGAGACGATGTGCCATTTATATCTCTTCCACCTGCTTCAATCATATGTTTCCTCGCCCATTTGGCAAGAGCACATGTTGGAAGTTGGACTTTCGATCAAAAGGTACCGTATTCATTTTGCAATTGGGTGCTTATGCTTGTTTGTATTTGGGCATTTGACATGGATTATTGGGTAACCTGGAAGGAATAGGGATTTTGACCGTGATCTTGTTCCCTCGCCTTAAATGGGGGGTTAATCATTCATCCTAGTCCAATGGGACCTCCCCTAGTGGCCCAATGGGTATAGGAGGGGCACTACCTGGGAAACCCTGATTGAGATAGTGTAGTCCCATCTCTTCCTATTCCATACTTACCTCTTTCCATCTTATATTACAAGCCCTATATTCCACTTCTTTTCTTCCGATTCAACTGACCATTGGTTCTTGGGGTTTGACACCATACATCCTCATACCTGGGTAGGGGCCGAAACTTGGCCCTAGCTGGTTGATGTACCTAAAAGAACAAGAAAAAGCATATGGTGGCCAAAAGCAAAAAGAAAGGAAACCAAAGAAGATGAAAATGCAAAAGATGGGTGGAATGTACACATTAGCACATGTGAAAAAACCTAGCATGAGCTCTACCTCACTCATTATGGCCATCACTTGGTTCCTGAGCACATGTTGCTGTTCATATCATGAAAAGGGGCCCTTGCATGTCCCAACCTTTGGTGGGCAATGAGCTTCCTTACCATTAGGGGGGTTATAATTGCTATACATCATACAAAGCAACCACTAACCCTTTGAGCTACAAACAATAATAGAAAGAAGAATCAATAAAAGGCACATAAGAGGGGTGGAAAAGCAAAGGCTGAATTAGTAACTCATGCATCCAGGATTGCTACCTCCCACATTTATACACCTAGGATGAGGAGCCAGCAATAGCCGGCCCCTTTGACCATGTCACTTGGCCATGAAGTCTTCTCCCTTGCATTCTGTCACTATCCACGTGACATCTATCAATTGAAGGGTGGACCAAGGACATGTCACTTCCCCTTGGGTGCTGGAACACCTAATAGGATGGTCTATTAGGCACTTCTACCTAGGGAGGTAACACCACCATTATAGATTCAAAGCCTTAATTTTGGAAGGGAAGCCTCATTTGAAGTGTCAAATTTCCTATTAACTTCAAGCTTGGTTCGCCTAGATGCAAAAATGATTAAATGTACCTATTGATGTAGTTGCTAGCACTGGATATTGTGTGTAATTGTCAGGTGGTTCCACAAACATGGCTAAGGGAACTTAACTGGGGCCCAAGTCATTTAGAGGAGCATATTGACACCCAAAAGTGGAGCATGGAGGGCCATGTGACTCTAAGCAGTAGTAGAGCATCATACATATTTGTGGGTACCTCCAACACCCACAATGTTCCAAAACTGTTCCCTACATTGATGAATTTTATAGGATGATGCACCTAGACCCAACATGCACCGAGTTTGCTTAGCACTCTTAGAGGGAGGGCAATTGATCCAAGGACCATAGGAGGATGGTCTCGCATCTTGAAAGGTTACTGAACCAACTGATCAAGTAGGAAAAGACAAGTTTCACAAGGATGAAATCTTGGCCATGAGCATCATTGTGGAATCTGTTAGAGATCATTTGATTCCTTATGTTGTTGATCTCAAATCTTCCAACAAAAATACGAATCTCCTCAAGGCTTTGCGCTACCTCTACGTCAACCTACGCTGCCTCTCCCGGATCTCTCTCTGCCTCCTCTGCTGAGTATTCTTGGATCAGGAAAAATCTCTCACTGGAACTATCCCTGCTCCTCACTGCAAGAAATCACTTCGAACTTCTCTTCGGCGACTGCTGTGCTGCTCTCTTCAAAAATTCGATCTCTGATCTCTTACTCGATTTATTTTCCAAATGCCCATCAGGCCTCCTCTTATAATCCTTCAGTTGAGAACCAACAACCCAGATTAGATTCTAATCAATGGCTTAGATCATTTTGGCTTGATCAGCGTCTTCTTCTAGAAGTTTCACCCACAGTTTGATTAATACCCTTTAATTATTTTAATTTCGTAAGTTTAGACTTTAGGCACCTATTAAAAATAATTAATTATTTTAATAAAACTGCCTTCGGGTAGAATTTCCCAAAACGATTTCTCGATATTGTGGAATACATGTGTCCAAGCCTTCCTATAAATTTTCAGGCTTAGAGCACATCCGATGCTACCGGAAATCAACACTCCCACTTAGCGAGGAATGTGCTCTAGTAATGCAACTTGTTGAAGCATCACTCTGATTCTGAAACATCTCCCTCTGCGCTACTGATGTCTGACATCGCTGCCCACCAACTACTGCGCAAATGCTACATCTGTACTGTTGAATGTGCTCTAAGCCTCAAATTTTGCAGGGAGGCTTGGGCACATGTATTCCAAAGAACCCATAAAGCGTTTTGGGAAATTCCACCCAGAAGTGATTTTATTAAAATAATTAATATTTTTAATGGGGTTCCCAAGTCTAAACTTAGGAAAATTAAAATATTAATTGGTATTAATCTAATCAGGGGTGAAACTTCTAGAAAAAGCCATGGATCAAGTCAAAATGATCTGAGCCTTTGATTAAGATGTAATCTAGGTCGTTGGTTGTCCAACAGGAAGATATAAGAAGGGGCTTGAGGGTCATCTGGGAAAAACACAGAGAGATTGAGAAAATCGATTTTCTGAGGTGAGAAGTTCTCAGAAAGAAAATTGATTGAGGAGATCTTGTAGCAGCGGGGTAGTGAGAATATAGGAGAAGGAATTTCCGGAGAGTACTAGGCAGAGGGAGAACATAAAGACGTCTGGAGGAAGGTTGACACTGGCATAAATAGTGCTAATGCAAAGGCAGTGAGTTGCTGCTGAGGGAAGTCAAAGTTCAGTTGCCGGAAGCCAGGGTGTGAGTCTGGGAGGTAGAAAGTCGATTTCTCAGCCAACAGAGGATCCGAGGAGAGGTAGTGTAAAACCCAGGAGGGGCGTCGCAGCGGCCACGAAGACGGTGACATAGTTCTATGTAGAGGCCACGTAGAGGGTGATGCAGAGCCTCCAAAGTTGACAGATTAGTCACTGATTCTCCAGTGACAGGGTGAGATCATTTCACCAGTCTTTTGTTTAGTATTCTCTCTGTATCGGATTGCTAGTTGAGCATTCTAGAATTGTACTCAGAATTTTCTCCTGCATAATAATAAACCCTCAGAGCTGCTGCACTGATTTTCTCGCATTGGGTTTTTCTAGGGACTATTTGTCCAAAATAACTGTCCTTGCTCAGTTTCTATGTTTCAGAATCATATTTAATTGGTGTAGGTTGCTTTAGTAATTTACTTCAATGTTTCATGAAGAAATCTGAAATAGGTTTGTAATGTTATTTACAATCTAGGAGAAGTAGATTCAGTTGGTTGCGGGAGGATTCCTGAGATTGTTAGATCTAGGAATTTTCACATGGTGTCAGAGATGTTGATGTGAAATTGGTAGAGCAGATCTAGCATTGAAGCAAGGGCCAACTTGCTACAACAAGCAATAGTTCAAATCCACCAAGGGATAACGTAGTTCTAGCTAGGAGGGCTATATTTTCGTGGGTGCCTCTCTCTGAGTGAGCCGACAGAGAGGTAAGACTGCGAGATCAAAAACTTGCCAAGGCAAAGAGAGCTATGTAGAGCTAGAGGGACACAATTTCTACAAGCTGAGTGTTGGACAGAAAAGCCATCAGAAGGAAGAAGCAGAGTGCATAGTGAGGGAATACTTAGTTATTTCTTGCCGAGGAAATCAATGTTTCGCATTTGTTGAGCAACAAAGGAGCAACAACTTACCAACTCCATTAGGGAGTGCATAAGTTAGCCTAAGAGCTACGCAGTAGGGAGAAAGAGGGAGTTGTTCGACAATTTTCGAAGGAGATGGCAACCAGTGGATTGAGGGATCAGGACAGGTTGGACGGGACTTCCAACTATGCCATCTGGAAGGCGAGGATGACTTTCCTTCTAGATGAGCATGCCCTCAAGATGTATGTTGATAATGTGGTGGTTGAACCTATGGATGCAGATCTACTGAAAAAGTACAAGGCTGAGATGGCTAAGGCGAAGATGATGATCCTGGATGGAGTCAAGGATCACGTGGTGTGCCACGTCGCAAGCAAAGGGACCACTAGGGAGATGTGGAATGCCTTGGCCACATTGTATCATGAAACTTTCGAGCAGCAGAAGATGTACTTAGAACAGAAGTTGAGATCTGCTCAGATGCAAAAAGGGGAGCGAGTGGATCTGTTCCTTACAAAACTAAAGGAGACCTGTGATGAGCTGTCAGATGGAGGACACACACCTCAAGACTCGGAGTTAGTGAGATTGGCTCTAAATTCTGTCTCAAATGATTGGCAAATCTTTGTCCAGAGTATCCTAGGCAGAGCAACATTGCCAAATTGGGACAAGATGTGGGCAACTCTGAAACAAGCAGAGCTGAGGAGAGACCTGTTCAAGGTCAAGCTTGATGGGAGCAACAACAACAGTGGGTTGAAGCCCAAAGTGGAGGAAGAGGATAACACAACCCTTGCATCGAAGGGACAACAGGGGCAACAAAGACAAAAGAAGGACGTCTGCAAGGTGAAGTGTTTAAGATGTGGCGAGGTAGGCCACTATGCATCCTAGTGTCCTTTGAAGAAAAAGGACAAGGATGAGAAGCATGATCCCAAGTTTGCAGCCGCGAAGATTGATGGGGAGGAGTTCGCCATGACAATCGTGATACCTCTAGGAGGGAGGTGGGTTGATATAGCACTGTAGTCGAGAGGACTGCAGATGGGCAGGGTCCTTGAGGAGCCCACCTCTTGGATTGTCGCCTTGCTACGAGAGCCCATGATTAGGTGTAGCAAGATGGTGGACTTTCAGTTGGTGCCATAGAGTGTTGATGCGACATATGCAATGGCTAGAAGAGCTAGAGACTGAGCAACGTAGAGCAGAGAGGCAGCAGTGCGAGGAGGCATAGTGCAGAGCTTCAGCAACATAGTGGCTTCAGAGGCAGAGTGGGACTAGCAATAGTCAAGATGTCAGCACCGAGGAGTATCCACTGGATACTTGTCTAGTTTTGAGTGTTTTCAATTGCCTTCTCAGCAACTGAGTTGCAGTATGGATGTAGTGTTAGCAGTGGTAGTGCTAGCAACATAGCAGAGGCAACGTTTGAGAGGGAGTTGCAGTACAGATGTAGCATTGGCAATGGCAGTGTCAAAGGCAACAGTACAGTGGCAGCAACAACGCAGTGGTTGGTGGACAGTACATCAGACATCAACAATGCAGAGACCATGCTTCAGAGTCGGGGCAATATACAGAGAGATAGTGTATTGCTAGAGCACATTCCTCGCTAAGAGGGAGTGTTGATTTGGGGTAGCATCAGATGTGCTCTGAGCCTCAAATTTTGCATGGAGGCTTGGGCACAGGTATTCCAAAGAACCCAGAAAGTGTTTTGGGAAATTCCACCCATAAGTGATTTTATTAAAATAATTAATATTTTTAATGGGGTTCCTAAGTCTAAACTTAGGAAAATTAAAATATTAATGGGTATTAATCTAATCAGGGGTGAAACTTCTAGAAAAAGCCATGGATCAAGTCAAAACAATCTGAGCCTTTGATGACGATGTAATCTAGGCCGTTTGTTTTCCAAAAGGAAGATATAAGAAGGGGGTTGAGGGTCATTTGGAAAAAACACAGAGAGATTGAGCAAATCAATTTTCTGAGGTGAAAAGTTCTCAGAAAGAAAATCGATTGAGGAGATCTTGCAACAAAGGGGTAGTGAGAATCTGAGAGAAGGAATTTCCGGAGAGTACTAGGCAGAGGGAGAATAGAAAGATGTCCACAGGAACGCTGACGCTGACCTACGCAGTGCTGACGCAGAGGCAGCGCAACCATTGAGGGGTAGTCGAGTTGTTGCTAAGGGAAGTTGAAGTTTAGTTGTCGAAAGCCAGGGTGTGAGTCTGGGAGGCAGAAAGTCGATTTCTCAGCCAATAGAGGATCCAAAGGAGAGGCATCGTAAAAACTAAGAGGGGTGACGCAGAAGCTGCCCAGAGTGACGCAGTTTTACGCAAAGGCCACACAGAGGGTGGGATAATTTAACCAGTGTTTTGCTTAGTACTCTCTTTGTATCGGATTGCGAGTTGAGCATCCTTGAATTGTACTCAGAATTTTCTCGGATTGCTAGTTGTGCATCCTAGAATTGCACTCAGAATTTTCTCTTGCATAATAATACACCCTTAGAGCTGCTTCACCGGTTTTCACGCATTGGGTTTTTCGAGGGACTATTTGTCCAAAAATAACTATGTCCTATGTGTTGTATTTTTCTTTGTTGCTCAGTATTTTGTTTCCACATATATGTAAATTAAGTGAAGGCTGCAGATGTATTTGCTTTGGTATTTACCGTAGAACACAGTAAATAACTTGCATGATTTAATCAAGTCGGAGAAGTAACATCAGTTAGCTGTAGTAGGGATTCCGGTCAAGGAATTTTCAAATGTACTACTGCTGACACTACCACTACCAATACTGCATTTGTATTGCAACCCTTAGAAGTTTTGCATCTGTGTTGCTGCTGACACTGCCATTGCCAATACTGCATCTGTATTGCAACCCTTATAAGTTCTGCATTTGTGCTGTTGTTGGCACTGGCACTAGCCAACACCGCATCTGCACTACAACCTTCTCCAACTGCTGCTGCTATTGCATCAACAACATAAAAGCATTCAAAATTACTGAACATGTGTTCAACATGAAGCGTCCGTTGCTGGAGTTTTGACTGCTGCTAGTCTCTACGCTGACCCTCTGAAGCCTCTGCGCTGCTGCTGGCTCTGCGCTGTGCCAATTGCACTCTTGTCAACTCTAGCTTTGCGCTGCTCAGTCTCTGAAGCTCCTAGCCATTGCAACTGTCACTTTGACACTCCTCTGCATCAATTGACACTGGTTCATCCTGCTACTTCTGATCTGGGTTGCCGTAGCAAGGTATTGATCCGAGAGGAGGACTACTCAAGGATCCTGCCCATCTGTAGTTCTTTCGAACTACAGTTCTATATCACCCCACCTTTGGGAAATCATGGCAAACTCCTGCTCCACAATATGTGCGGATGCAGCCTTAGGATCATGCTTCTCGTCCTTTTCCTTCTTCTTGAGAGGACACTGAGCAGCATAATGACCAAGTTCACCACACCGGAAGCACATGATCTTTGAAACGTCTTTCTTCTTCTTCCACTACTCCTGTTGCCCCTTAGATTCGAGGGCTGCATTCTCGTCCTCCTCCTTTGGCTTCGTCCCACTGCTGCTGCTACTACTATCAAGTTTGCACTTGACTAAGTCTCTCTTCATCTCTTCCTGTTGAAGAGCGGCTCACATTCCTTCCCAATCTGGCAATTTCTTTCTGCTCAGGATGCTATGGACATACACTTGCCATTCTTCTGAGACTAAATTTAGGGCCAACCTCACTATCTCGGTAGGTTGAGGTGTTGACCCCACAACTGCCAATGAGTCTCAGATCTCTTGAAGCTTCGTTAGGAACGGATCAATGCGTTCCCCCTTCTGCGTCTGCGTGGATCTCATCTTCTGCTCCAAGTACATCTTCTGCTGCTCGGAAGATCCTTCGTATAGCGTGGCGAATGCTACCCACATCTTCTAGGTTGTATCCTTGTCGACAATGTGACACACTACCTGATCCCTCACCCCATCGAGGATCAATCGTTTGACCTTTGCCATCTCAGCCTTGTACTTCTTGAGCGGATCTGGATCCGCGGGTACAACCACCACACTGTCGACATAGGTTTTGAGATCGTGCTCATCCAGAAGGCATGAGATCCTTGCCTTCCAGATCACATAGTTGGATGCGCCCTCTAACCAATCCTGATCTCGCAACTGTGAAAATTTCTAAACAAAAATTCTATTACTGCAGTAATTGATTTATTTCACCTACTTATTATTCCCAATAAGTTATTTATTAACTCCCTTCAATAAACATTAAAATAAATTCTACTGCAGACATCACATCATTATACCGAAATAAATATATGCACAAGAATCAATCACATCAACACATTTATTTTTGGACAATTATCCCCGGAAAAACCCAATGCGGGAAAATCGGTGCAGCAGAGGAGGGTTTTATTAATCTTCAGCAGTAATCACTTTTACAGAAAAATTTACATAGACACTAGGAGAAAACACCTAAGACTTTTCTTTCTCCGAGACTTTCTGACACCGTGGAGAGCTTCCTTTCTCTACTGCTTCAGCCTTGCGTCACTCTGCGTTGCTCTGGTCCCTCTGCGTCATCCCTACGTCTCCCTCTACGTCTCCCTCTGCGCTGTCTCTCAGAGGTCCTGTGTCACTTCTTTTGAGCTCCCTGACTGCTGCTAATCCCCCCTCTTCCTCCACCCTGCAACTCTCCCTCTGAAATCGATCTCCTTCTCTTTGAGAATCGATTTTCCTTGAGATACTGAGTATCTGCTGGTGTGTCTCCAAATGACCCTCAATTCTTCTCTTATACTTTTCCTGTTGACGAATCAATAACCTAGATTAAGTCTCTAATCAATGACTAAGATTAAAACAGAGTTGATCCTCGTCTCTTAGAAGCTTCTCATCCTTATCTTTATTAATACCCATTAATATTTTTATTTTCCTAAGTTTAGACTTAGGAACCCATTAAAAATATTAATTATTTTAATAACTCCTCATCCGGATGGAATTTCTCAAAATGATTTCTGGGTTTTGGAGATCTCATGCGTGTTAGCCTCTTCACCAATTTTCATGGCTAGAGCACATCACATCTAATGCTACAACAAATCAACAACAACCCATTACCTGCCATCTCTGCCAATGAATTGTTGAACTAGCTCCTTCCTCCTCTGTGCTGTTGCTGGGCTGGCCTACGCACTCCCTGCTAGAGTTAGTAGATCTGCTGCTCCCAACTGCGCCTTAGCAAATAAAAATTCAGACATCTTGGCTGGAAGTCCTCTGAGGAAGAATTCCCTCAAGTGTGTCTTCTTCACCCCCACTAACGCTATTTTGCTGGCAACTATTGCAAAATATTTGCGTCCTAGCTGAAGATCTGCTTTGCAAGGAAAAGTACGCTGCTCACTTCTTCTTCTAGAAAGCTTCAATCTGGAGATCGAATTTCTCTGTCGACTCACTCGGAGAAATCAAATTCTCCTCAAAACTTCGACCTCCTTGGCCCACAAACTGCACTGCCTCTGAGGTTTCGAATTGCTGTCTCTGCAGTAATTTCGAACTCCTCTTCCTTTTTGCTTCTGAGCTCTTTTGCTCATGATCTATGCTCTGATACCATGTGAAAAATCGATTACCTGATTCCTACTACAACAATTGATGTTAATTCTTGTAATTGTTAATTCGATTAAACAATTTACTTGTTGTGTGCTACGACAAATATCGAATTAAATACACTGCAACCTACACAAATGAAAAACTGCGGAAACTAAATATAACATAGGAGAGAAATAATCATCACACACATCTACACAATTATTTTTGGACAAATGTCCCCGGAAAAACCCATTGTGGGAAAATCGGTGCAACAGTTGAGGGTTTGTATTACTAAGCAGTAGTTTTCTGAATACAATCTCTGGACACCTTGCTGGCTCTCCAGTATAAAGAATATGACTGACAGAATATTAGTGAGAAATACCTCACACTATCACTGGGATCTTGACTAATCCATCCACATAATGGCTAGTCACTTGTTGCCTTTGTGCAGTCACTGCGTAGGCACAACGTCACTCTTTTTGTTGATCCATTTGCCTCTGTGAGTCTTTGATTCTGTCCTCCCGGTCTCACACCTGGCTTCCGGCTTCAGAACTCAACCTCTCTAGCAAAAATACCTATCTCCTCAAGGCTCTGTGCTGCCTCTGCATCAACCTACGCTGCCCAACGTAGCCTCTGCACTTCCTCTCCCGAATCTCTCTCTGCCTCCTCTGCTGAGTATTCCCAGTTCAGGAAAAATCTCCAACTGGAACTATACTTGCCCTTCACTGCAAGGAATCACTTCGGACTTCTCTCCAGCAATTGCTGCGCTGCTTTCTTTAGAAATTCGTTCTCTGACCTCTTACTTAATGTATTTTCCAAATGCCCATCAAGCCTCCTCTTATAATCCTTCAGTTGAGAACTAACGGCCCCGATTAGATTCTAATCAATGGCTCAGGTCGTTTTGGCTCGATCCTCGTCTTCTTCTAGAAGTTTCACCCACAGTGTGATTAATACCCTTTAATTATTTTAATTTCCTAAGTTTAGACTTAGGCAACTATTAAAAATAATTAATTATTTTAATAAATTGTGTTCGGGTGGGATTTCCCAAAACGATTTCTGTGTATTGTGGAATACATGTGTCCAAGCCTCCCTGCAAATTTTGAGGCTTAGAGCACATCCGATGCTACCAGAAATCAATAATAACATAGCTTAATTTTATAAATTGCATAAGTTTACCATGGTGGAACAACTTTACCCCTATTACATGTGCCAATTCTTAAGTTAAGAAGTATTTCGTAGGTCACTTGGTTAGAAATAGGTAATGATGAATAACTTATGGAAGAGGGAAGGGGAACCTCATGCTTTGATCCTCGATGTCATCCTAAAAGTCATGTAAATGGTCTTCGAACTGATCCAAGTAGCCCTTTGGAGCTAGGAATCTTCATTGTTTGTTCATTTAAACCTTTAAGAGGGAACTTTGCTTAGAGTTACCACCTGTACACTTTATTTATTCCATACTTTTTGCATTTTTCTTAGTTTTTTTAGTGCTTTTCTTTAGATATGCATTTTTAGCTTAGGACTTTCAGGCTAGGCGATTTTAATGTGGTGGCATAGCTCTAGCTTCTCTCTTTTTTCATTTTTTAACTTCTTTTTTCACCTTTACCCATTTTTGGCTTTATTTGAGTTTGGCTTACATCGTTCTTCAATCAGTTCTTCTAGGCCTTGTTGGGTGACATTTGATATGTCAACATTGGCGAAGATAATATCTTTTTATGAATGACATGATAGTGAAAATGGAAGCATGGAAAATGTTAGTTGTGGTTAGGATATGTAGTATGCTACTAAGCGAGATCACCGGTAATACAAGTTGGCCTAAGTCATGACGACACTTGTGTAAGGACAATTATGTTCCCCCATGTACATAATAACATGTCTCTAGCAATAAAGATTTTATTATGTTGCCCCATGTACATGTCTTTAGCAATAAAGATTTTATTATGTTCCCCCATGTACATGGGGCAACATAATAAAATCTTTATTGCTAAAGACATGTTTTTAACTTATTAGATCATACCCAATGTTCATTTCTTTCATGAGAAGGTTAGAAACCATCACACTACATGTAGGCAAGAAACCCACATATGAAATGATAGCATATCAAGTGAAATGATTATGTATGAAGTACCATCTGCAAATGCACATAAAATCTGATGTGCAAGGCATAGGAACTGATATACCATGATAGAGCTGTATTTAAAACTCATGGATGATGAATGGCTGGATCATTGTGTCTCTGATGGAAGAACTAGAAGAATAGGCCTGAATCAAAAGCAATGAGTAGTAGAACTCATCTTAGCAGCAGCATTGCACCCTTCAGTGGGTGGTCTAGAAGTAGTTGCCATTTAGGGGGCAACACCATGTCTTGAAGATACTTCGAAGATCAAATTTGGAAGTTCAGATAGATATGCAGGCAAGAATTCTAAAATTTAAAGCAGCAAGTATCCGGTTGGTTTGCTGTCTTCGATACTTGGATGGAGAACATGGGGTGATGAGTAATTTTGGCTAAACATTCGTTGTAGAGAAAGGGAACATTTGTGCATTGAGGTCAGATGCAAGACAGATAAGTCAGATCAAATTTTATTAAATTGGACTATGAAGGGTTCACTACTTTCTGGCTATCTTCTAGGGTGTTTATTACCTTCTTTCTTAAGACTTTGATTGCCCGTTTTACATTTAGATATCTTTACTATTTAGTGAACCAACCATGAAGTGATATGCTTTTAAAGTTCAGATGTAAGATTTATGAACCAATATGTTCATGAATGTTGTGGTCTCAAGGTTTTCCCTGTTTATAGTGGGTATAGTTATACCTTTTCATGCTGTTATATAGTCAACATCCTTTGATTAGAGTATTAGTAAATTGAAATACTTGTTGTTTTAGGATGCATTGAAGCAAATACTATTATGCAAATAAATAAGCATGCCAAAAGGGAATGAACGTAATTATAATGTATGCTTCTTTTAGTGAAATGTGGCATTCATACTACAGAAGTTATCTCATTTTGCAGCTGGACATGCGTGACTTCTGGAATACACCTAATGGCCCAGTTAAACCTGGTTTGGCAGTCAATGGGGGAATTGATGCTGAACCACCACCTACTCCATTGGGAGGACGCACAGTAAGATCATATTGTATCGTGGGACCTGTTTTCTGGCATAGTTTGGGATGATAAGATGAATTTATATTTTGTTTCTTCATTTTGGTATGATTAATGGTGCAACATGTGGAACTGTACAAACTAGCAGTCCCAAAAATTGCATTTGTAAATATTATTCTGTAAATATAAGATATATTTTCAAAAATAAAAAGCAGCCATGTGGGCCTGTATGGTGATCTTGATTTTCCCAAAATTTGTTTTAATAAATTTAGTGGAAAATTTGTTCAGGATGTCTTTGATCTTCCTTTCCATATGGCGAGAGACCAAATTGAGCAGAGTTTGAGAACAAAGATGGCTTCTATAAAGGTATACCCTATTTTTTTGGATAAATTGTAATTTATTATTCATCCCACAGGATATTAATCCTAGGTAAAATTCAGTGGTAGTCTTACAAGCTTATCGTTGTCATGTAGTCACTACTTTTGAGTCTTGACTCTTGATTGTGGGGACAGTATATCTGCTGAGGTACAAGGCTGTGCTAACTGTATTTTTTGATGCAATAAAGGAACGGATGCTTCAATTACAAGAAGCACAAAAGGGAGCACAAGTTACCTGTGAAGCTAGTGAACGTGAGCTAGAGTTGGAAGCACAACTTGTTGAAGCTCGCAGTATTATTCAGGAACAGGTATCATTGTTTTGATCTTCTGCATTTACAGAACAGAAACTGCTTGAATGCAAAACTTATCTATTTCCTTGTACCTGTTTCTGTTTGTTTCTCACTGTGGTTTTCTGCCATTAATATGGTTTGGAGTTTTCATGAAGTCATAATTCCTTCTTTGCTTGATGTTCATCTTGTTGTCTCCTTGCAAGGTTCCTTTTACCTGTGCAGTCATCTTCCCTGTTTCTAAACTCTTACCGGAATGTTAATATTCACCATGAACCCAATTAGTCATTATTAATTTATAAAGGAATAGTTAACAATGCCTGTGAATGGTTGTGATCAATGGAACAGTCACTTCACCATCCTCGAGAATATAATTTCATGTAATTGTGTATCAATTACTTTGTAATAAAATTCTCTCTCTCTCTCTACACGCACACGATAATTTTCATTAATGAAAATCAGTGTTTGGGAAACAGCAGTTACATTGAAATAGTATGCCCATGCTTGTCTATGAAGCTAATAGATGTGAAAAAGCTGGCTTCCAAAACTTGTGAGCCAATATACCAGCTATGCCTATCCTCTATACTATCACATTGGAAAGTATATTCTTTCCAGAAAAGCCCCGAAAATAGACAGACTCGAAAGACCATACAATTTATTCATGAGGGGGTGAAACCCCTGATACAACACCCGGTTCTGCATTCTTTTCTGTAAGATTCAAGTTTGGAACACCTGGCAGAGGGGAATTCACTATTATACTGTCAAAGAGAAGCTTGCAGATCTCCTACATTCCACTGAATGGCACTGACTTCATCATCAAATCTCAGAAACATGGTTCTATGTTCAATTAGTTCCGTTGTGGTGGTCAAACAGGGCACCATTTGGCTATGATTGATCTGAAGAGCGTGTATTTCTTCTTGCATTTTCTGAATTTGCACTTGAAGGGAGTCTTTCATGACTGAGGAATCAGAAAGTGAGTCAAGAACTGTCAGGCCAGGATGGTAGCTCCCGAATTGATGTTTCCATTAAGATAAGTGGTATTATATACAATCATTATGGTGACCCTTGGGATTCACATTCCAGGGTCTTTTCCTATTCTATATGCTCTATTTACATATTTACAAAATTCTGCCCAATCCTGGTTTACATATTTACAAAACTCTGCCCAATCCCGGTTTGCATATTTACAAAATTCTACCCAATTCTCATTAAGAAACTTAATACACAGTGAAGGAATTAAAGAGGTGGAACCTGATATGTGATGACAGCCTTTGACAAAGGTCCATACAGTAATTTCAGTCTATTTGTGGTGTCATCTACTTCATCAACTTGTGAAATATATCTCCAGAAGGAAATACGCTGGCCAAATTCTTTTACCAGCTCTCAACAGCGCAGGAACCATCCCTAGATGGCTCTGGTTCGAATCTCCTGACCAGATATCAGTCTCAGTCCTGAAGAATGCCTTATGCCCAGCCAATGAAGCAGGAACTCGATGTTAGGTGTGCCACTGTCCTTTTTCTTCAGAAAAACGCCCAGTAATGGTGGATAGGTACCCACGGTTCCGTCAGCAGAAATTCACAGTTACTCCAGCAATTAAACAGCCCCCAGCTAACATAAGACACTTGTCTAGCCGTTACCTATTAATATTTTTAATAAATTAATGAAATAATATTAGTGTTTAAATATTTTTTTCAAAAACCAGCCGTTTAATATAGCCATTACTTAATAATATTTGTTTTTAATATTTTAATAAATTAATATTATAATTTGAATATTATTGTTCAAATATAGCCGTTACTTGAAATTATGTCTTACATTGCTCTCTATTTAAGCCTTTGCCATGGTCTGCCACTTCATCTGGGCCTGATGATGAACCACACTTGTTGGTTCGAAACGCGTCAGCCAAAAAATTCTCTTATGTGATTTCTACCGAAAGACTTTGCTTAATTCATTATGGATAACAGAAGCTTCAATGCAGAAAATGCAATAATAGTTGATTTGGGAAAAATATGTTGGTTAGAATGAAATGAAATGTGACATGTGGCACGAAATATGAATATCCCTTCCCCCCAACTTCAGGGGTTGTCAGTTTTCTTGCAAATGAAAAAGGGGATATGAATGTGGTGAGGGATTTTCCAAAATCATAATTTTTTCATTTAAGGAATTACATGATTAAAAATTAGAAAATTACATACCTTCACTTACCTAAAAAGTGGACAAGTTACGTATATCGGAGAGTGTGGCTGATGCTGTAACTGCTGGATCATGGAATATGAAGTAAAAGAATCTGATCTGCTTCTTCTTTCCCTTGGTTGTATGAATTGAGGATGAGATTGGAATCTTTATTGCTATGGCTGCTGAATTGAGTCCTGCTGCAAACTGTTGAAATCATGTAGCCTTCATTCGTTCCAACTCGATGGCATAATTCTTATCTATGTGAATAGATGTGTCCATGTCGAACATAGAAAAGAAATTGTTGGATTACTGACCATTAATGAATGCCATTAACCAACACGAGACTACTCACCATTGATGTCAATACCACAACTCAAGAAGAGTTTAAGTCAGTTGAAGGAAAAATACATTCACATGTTGCAATTCAGATGATGAAAATTCCAAACAAAGATTTTGTACCTAACTCAACAACCACGGTACCAGAAGAAAATAAAAAAATTGCCACGCACCTAAAAAGGGAAATTCAATCCGAAAGAATTCCCTATTGACACCTCAATCACAATAGTAGACAATTCAATCAAGCTACGTATCTGTACCATTCAGAATAGAAACAACAATCTGATGTTCCGAAAAATATTGAAGTTCAAGCCAGTCCAGTGATAACAATTCATCACAGCTTTCTAGTAATCTAAAGATTCCATTGAAGATTAATTTATGATGGTCAGACCCTTTCTTTGTGCAACAATTTTATATATCACTCCAAGGACCATATCAACTTGTATCAACAATGATGACAGCTTCGAGATGAGAAAACATTTGAAACAGAAAAGAGATCAAACATTTTCATCAGTGAGCTTTGAGGACAAAGCTTTTTGAGGTGGAAGACAATGTTATGAATATAATTGATGTAAAACTAATAAATATAGATAATAAATAATAATCATAATAATAATTAGTCAAACAAAGAGGCATGTCTAAGGAGACATGACTGTTCATAAAGGGACACGTGCATAGGGTATATAAGAAGGCCCTCAATTTCAATTGTATCATCATTCTCATTCATACATTTTTAATATATACTTTGGTATCTTCAATGGAGATCTACATATTCCAAGTCTTCTGGAATATTTAACTTGAAGAACGAACTTTGTTCGTTCCAGAGAAGGTGTTGTTGTGGTGCTTTCCACTTGAAGTACAGGTTTGGGAGGTAATAGGAGGAAAGCTTTTCAGAATAATGAGGAAGACCTGTCAAAATCAGGAAATGCTTGGTAAAAAGTAGTGAAATGTTTCCCAGTATATCTATATTGAAGGAATGGTGCTAAGAATTCCAAGCCATTTCCTAGGCTTCTGGATTTTGGAAGCATTTCCAACGGGAAATGGACGGCTGGGGTTTGTTTCCAGTAGGAGAGAAATCCATTAAAGATCCTGTGGCCAGTAGATGACAAAATTTCTATGCAACCTGTAGTCTTTGTATGTAGGAAGTTAAATATAAAAAATGAATAGGTATTGTGTAGTAGAAGCATTGTTATGAAATAATTCCGTAACAGGCATTATATAGTCAGGCATTACTACAGAAAAAATTAGCCTGCAGGTGCCTAACATTTGATAAATTGGTAATAATTAAATCAGATATTTGATAAATAAAATGAATACTTTTGCTGCCAGGACTTTTCTTTACTTGCGTAGAGTTATTTCATTTCTCTGTATTTATGCTTTATTAACTTGTATTAAACATGCAGGCTTCTATAATGTCCAGGCATCTTGCTAAGAGTGAAAACTCAAGGTAGGTATATCTTCTGTCATTGTATGTGTTTCTAATGAATGCCTTTCCATTGTCTGTTTTAACATTACTTTTTAATACAAGTTTCACTTGTATTTTCAGGAGAGTTATGGGTCATTTGGATTCCGATATGGAGCCAATCCTTTCAACTACAGGAGAGGTGCCTTTTATTTGTTTTCTCCAACATTAATCATGCTTCCGTTTTATTTATAATCCGTTGTAAATTACAGGTTTAGCCACTATTTATTTCTTTCACTTTGCCATCTGCTGTACCGTGTTCAGCTGAATAGAATGCTGAAAGGTTTGGAACTGATAATGTGATTTAACTGTATGTGCAGGACAGGGCTACACTACAGGGAAGAGCTAAGCAGATGGAGGTAGAGCGCTCGACGAGAAAGACACCTATGGAAGTAGACAAGGAACGCTCCGAGGTAGATAAAAGAAGTGATGTGTGGGTTTGAGGTTAGGTTCATATAGTTTTGGTCTGAATTATGATTGCCATGGTCCCAGGGTGACATTGTATACCCCACGTGATGGCTTTGTTACATGTTTTGCCTTGACATTTTATGCTTTTTTGTTTAGAATTTTCTATTGGATTAGCAGGAGGATTGGGCAACTGCTGTAAAGTATTAATCAATGAAGCTCAATGCTGATATAAATAGGTAGCTCTAGCAAAACAAAGTTTTGGTGTCCTTTTGTAGTATAATGAGAGTAAAAGGGTTATAGAAGATAGGGGACTAGTGGCTATCCAATTATGGGCAAATTGAGTGAAGATGGCAAGCCAAAGAGAGCAATTCAGGAATGATAAAGCACATAAAGCTGTTATACATGCCACAATAACTTTCAACTTGCTGCTAAATAATGAATAAATGTACTTGGAGTGGCCTTTAAAAGGTAGCAAACTCAAGCACTGTTTTGAAAGTCCTACAAAGTGTTGATCCAACAACCACTCTTAACAAGCTGATTGATGCAAGACAATGCATTCAGAAATATCACATCAAATGGAATTAAGAGGAGAAACACCCACATAAAACTCACCCATATGATAAGTGAACCTTTCCATATGGCTTCTCATAATTAGGTCTTTGCATGCAACTCCTAGCATCCACCAACAACAATTAGAAGTAAAATATAGCTTCACATATGATAATCTGGAACCTTTTATGATTATAATATATATAAATACCAATGTTACGAACAAAGTTTGTCTAGTTAGAGGAATGTTCTGATACTAATGTAATGAACAAAGTTCGTATTCTTTAATAATCTTCAGAATACTTCGAAGACAAGAACATCCATTGTAGGATAAGTAATTTATATATAAGAATATTTGAATACAAGTGAGATGATGATTGTTACAAATGAGGGCCCACTTATATAGCCTGGTAGGTGCTCTTCATGAATGGTCATGTCTCTAGAGACATGCCTTTTCAGTGAATAATTATTGTTTAATTAACTATTATTATCATTATTGTTTATTTATATTATTTATATATATATTTTATTCATAATAGACTCTTTGGTTTAAATAAAATTCTTTTTCCTTTTTCTTCCAAAATTCCAAATGGGACTTGACTCAAGGACAATAAGATTGATTCATGACAAATATTCTTTTGACTTAATAAACCCTAGAAGCATGAAGAACATGTTTGAATAATGAAATAATAATAATAAATTCGTTTTCTTCTTTTGTTTTTATATGGAATATGTTGAATGGTGTTGTCATTGATGTCAACATTGGTTCTTGAACACTCTTAATATTTGTCTAGGATTACATCAGTTGGAAGCTCCAAAGGAAGAAGCCTTTGAAGCTCCAAATAGCTTTGTACTTGTTGAAGATTTTTGAGGACGAAGATTGGTGAATTTGCCTCTGTGACCATTGTCAGTTGATGCTCCTTGTTATGCTGATTCCAACAATATATGGCATGCTTTGTGGCTCTTCATGGTTCGAAAAATATGGTCTTCGGAAGATATAAGCCCCAATAGGTGGATGGTGTTGCATAACATAATTAAAGGATAAATTCATTATTGATATTAAAAAGGAATATTATTGATATTTAGAAGTTCAAAATTAGGAAGAAAATTTGGCTCCAACCAAGAGTCAAATTTGAAATTAAATAAAGTTTCATCGAAATGGCTTTTGGCACCATTGTATTTGACTTTAATCTTGTTTCCTAAAAGAGCAAGTTAGACTCATAAAATATTGACTCCAATATTTAAATTTTGAAATCAAAATTCGCTTCCCTCCTTTGTGGGTAAGTCAACCTTCTAAGGTCTATACCCTATACTATAAAAGTGATTGATTCCTGCTCCGTATAGCAAGAAATCAACATACATCTTTTAATTAGCTCTTTGAGGTTTCAACTTGTGAATTTGGCAGCTCAGTGACAAATTCCAGCCATTGGACTAGATTCCTCTTTTTGAGAGGACCAAAATGACTTTTGAAGCACTCAATTTGGACAAGGAAAAATATATTTTTGATGATGAAACCCACATTGGCACATTTGTTTAGGGTAGCCTAGAAGCTAAACAAGCCCTCCTCCAATGCATATAAGTACAAGTCAAGTCCTCCTCATTTGGCATCACACAACACAACACATTCTTTTCTCTCCTCATCTGTTTGGTTCGTACAATTCAAGAATTGTAGGGATCTCTCACACGTGTGAAGGGACAAGTGTTTTTTTGATTGGCTGAATTTCATATCTATTTCAGGGTGTTGACTAGCATTGACTATAGGTATTTTGACTGATTTTAACTGTGATTTCTCTTGGGATTTTCCTATATGACTAAGACGAATTGGAGGGCACAAAAACAGAGGAAGTCTGGGCACTTTGACCACAAACCTTGTCATGTCCCCAATAAATAATTTTGCTAAGTAAAATCCTCAATTTTGTAATTTTGGTGACGAATATGTTGGTCAAGGTTGTCATTGATGTCAATATGGCATTGGCCTAGATGGAAAATATTCTTGTGATACATGATGTTGCCCTAACAAACCCTAGGCGAATCCCCTAAGCATGAAGATGATGTAAATTCCCTAGCTATATATCTCTATCTATATGATGACAAACCCTAAATAGTTGATGCATGATCTAATGAAGAAACCCTAGACATGTACCCTAGACATACAATAATGAAAAACCTCCATGTATGAATCGACTTGTTAATACAACCCTAAAGACTATTGCCAAACCCTAACCCTAAGTTACTATGTCCCAAATTACAAACACCATATACTATACAAATATTACCTATACACTTACAAATATTAATTTGATCCATACCCTATCTCTTGAAATATATATATACAAGGAATACATATAGGGGACATATATACTTGAATGTTTCACTAATCTAAAACCATTGGACATTATTAAAAAAATGAAGATGTAACATTGTTAGATAATGAACCCCACAACATCTCCTAAAATGTTGATTTTAAACAATGTACACATTGTATGCTGGAGGTATGGGTCATATTAAAGTTGAACCTGTCTAACATTTGTGGGCTCCACAAATCATGTCGGCCTCTCTAAATATGATGTCTCTCCCTCATTAAATTTTATATAAATAACCAAATGTCAATATAAATTCAAAAATACCTTTGATGCTAAGTTGTATACTCTAAAATGTATTAGACTTTGAATGTATAGAGTAGCAATCGAGAGTAGCCTTCTCGTTGAATAGAGCTTATCTACTGCTCTAGATTGTACAAAAAGGTATCAAAAACTCTAACAATTGTTGAAGGCTTCCTCTCGAACTGTTTTGGCATCTTATTGGAGACTGTTGAAGGCTCTTTCTTGGGACTGTAGAAGCACAGTAGAAAGCACATCTGTCAATCTTGTAAACAACCAATTCTTTGAAATGACAACATACTGTTGTAACTTTTAAGTTCAGTCTTGTGAAACTGTAAGTACATTTAATTAAGGAACAATGAAGGATTTTTACAAAGGTGGTAGTTTATGAAGCAACTTGAAGAATAGTCTTGTGGGTCCTTTGTAAAAGCCTTTTTGCACAGTTTGAAGAACATTTGTAAAAGCAGATCGTGAAGACATTTTTGAAGACATGAGTTAACTTTGTAATGCATGACTAAAGTCCTCATGAGGTGACCTTGAAGAAGTTTTGTTTGGGTAACATGAAGATTTGTGGAGACACCTTCTGAGAAAACAAGGTTATCACTGATGAAGTGATTTGGAGAAGGTAGTGTTGGCGAAGATATTGTCAAGGCTCATTGCAGATGATATTGGGAGTCGTGAAGAACTAGTAATCTTATATTGAAGAATTGAAATTGTGGGTTGGAGCCCTAGAGGATAGGTGTCCTAAAAAAGACCAGGTTGGTGCCTGTACCAAAGATAGGGTTGGAGCCCTAGAGGTTGGAGCCTCAAAGTAACAAGATCAAAGTCTTGGAGGATAGGGTTGGAGCCCTAGAGGATTGGTGTCCTCAAGAAACCAGGTCAGAGCCTGTACCGGAGAAGGGTTGGTGCCCTAGGGGTTAGAGCCTCTAAACACAAGGTTGGTGCCTTGAGAAGATAGGGTTGGTGCCTTAGAGGTTAGAGCCTCACTAAAGTCCAAGTTGGTGTTGGCAATAGGTTGGAGCCTAGGAGATTGAATATTGGTGTCTTCATCTAGGGTTGGAACCCTATATACAGTGTACTTGATTTATTGTGAAAACGAAATTAATAAAAGATTTATTCTTGTTGTTGTTGTTCATTTTGGTTTCTAAATAAGATGATCTAACTGGTAAAAGTAACAATTGAAAATAAATATTGATTCATCTCCCTCTCAGTATTTCCAATAGGATAAATATTTCGACAAATAAACTTAGGAAAAGTGGGTTGTGGAGGCTCAATTTAATTTTTGGAGAGAAAAGAAGGCTAAACTTAGGAAAAATAAAATTAAAGTGGTAATGGGTTGTAGGAGCCACTAAAAAAGAAAATTGAAACCCCTTGGGAAAATCGAAGCATATGGAAGAAGTGAGAAAGGGAGGTTGAAATTGGTGGAGCCCACAAGTCATAGATGAACAACAATTATAAAAGGGAGAGAAGAGTCTCATTTTGGACACCTTTTTGGCATTTCAGTTTCAGAACTAGTGTTGTTTAGCACAAGGAATTTCCAAGCAGGAATTCCACCTCTTCTTCGGTGAACTTCAAGTGTCACCCTAGGAGAGAATTTGAGATCAAAATTCTACCATTCGGAGAGTCGATCCACAACATATTTTCAACTAGTGTGAATTTGAGGAGGACGTAGAAGAAGAATTCGTGGAGCTTAGGAGAGTAGCTAACTGGTGGAATTTGGGCTAGAGAATTTGCAGGAAATTTCCTTAGGGGAGGACGAGTTTCTCTTGAGAATTTTCCGAGCTGAGAGCACTGCTATTTAGAGGGCTGAATTTTTCCTTTCTAGGCCCTGCTCAAGCATTTTCTAGTTCACCATACAACGCAGGGGTTTGATGAGGAGATTTCGAGCAGGAGTTGTGCTAAAACTTCTCACTCATTCTTAGAAGAATATTGCAAAAGAATTTCCAACAGTTTGAGTGAGTAAATCGAAGATATTGTAGTAGGAATTTTGGGTTGGGCGCAAAACTCATCAACTGGGCAATTTCGTAGTATTTTGGGCATTCTGGGTCAGTTGGAATTAGCCTAAGAGATTTTTGGAATTTTGTGGGTTTTATGAGGAGAGGCTCCAGTTAATTTGGTTGAATTTTCTTTGCACTTTTGAGGGCCAAAATAGAAGGTTGAAGCCAGACAACAACAACAATATTTCTAGAGTAGGGCGCAGTAATTTGGGGAAGACATTCTACCACTTGGGTTCATGATATTTTTTTGTTGGTTGGGGTGTGAGAAACCTCTCTCTAATTTTTCAGAATTTTTGGAGCAGTTTAACGATTTCTGGGTGTTGGTGATCTCATGTGCCTTAGCCTCTCCTCCAAATTTCAAGGCTAGAATACATCAGATGCTACCAAAAATCAACACTCCCTCTTAGCGAGGAATGTGCTCTAGTAATGCTTCATCACTGAAACATCACATTGATCCTCCACATTGTTACCTATGCTGATGCTAGGCCTATTGCCCCACATCCACTACACTGTTGCTTCCTGTACTGCTGCCCATGACACTTCCACTGTCACTGCTACATCTATACTGCAACTCCCTCTCAACATGCTGCATCATGTTGCCCATAGCACTGCCACTGCTAACCGCTACACTACAACTCCCGACACTTATCCATTTCCGCCACTGAAATGGATTCTTTACCATCCCCATCTTCTCCTTGAAATAAACAAACTTTGTTCTTCCTAGAGCCTTGGTGAGGATGTTTGCCACCTGTTCTCTTGTAGGAGTGTATCTCAACTGTACTACTCGTTGGACACAGTCTCTGACAAAGTGACACCTGATATCAATGTGCTTCAACTGATCATGAAATACTGGATTCTCAGAGAGCTTGATGCAACTTTGATTATCACACATGATCCTGGTTGCTTCCATCGTTCTCCTGAATAGATCCACAAGCAATCTCCTAAGCCATATGGCTTCGCACGAAGTTGTACTAGTTGCCATATATT
>APFE030551754.1:9035-40581 GCA_000404065.3 Pinus taeda | reverse complement strand
GAGCCGCTCCCGCCAGGAGCGCGCTCCGGGAGCGGTTCGAAGGGGGAAGGGGGCGCTCCCCCGCATCACTGGTTTAAATAAAATTCTTTTTCCTTTTTCTTCCAAAATTCCAAATGGGACTTGACTCAAGGACAATAAGATTGATTCATGACAAATATTCTTTTGACTTAATAAACCCTAGAAGCATGAAGAACATGTTTGAATAATGAAATAATAATAATAAATTCGTTTTCTTCTTTTGTTTTTATATGGAATATGTTGAATGGTGTTGTCATTGATGTCAACATTGGTTCTTGAACACTCTTAATATTTGTCTAGGATTACATCAGTTGGAAGCTCCAAAGGAAGAAGCCTTTGAAGCTCCAAATAGCTTTGTACTTGTTGAAGATTTTTGAGGACGAAGATTGGTGAATTTGCCTCTGTGACCATTGTCAGTTGATGCTCCTTGTTATGCTGATTCCAACAATATATGGCATGCTTTGTGGCTCTTCATGGTTCGAAAAATATGGTCTTCGGAAGATATAAGCCCCAATAGGTGGATGGTGTTGCATAACATAATTAAAGGATAAATTCATTATTGATATTAAAAAGGAATATTATTGATATTTAGAAGTTCAAAATTAGGAAGAAAATTTGGCTCCAACCAAGAGTCAAATTTGAAATTAAATAAAGTTTCATCGAAATGGCTTTTGGCACCATTGTATTTGACTTTAATCTTGTTTCCTAAAAGAGCAAGTTAGACTCATAAAATATTGACTCCAATATTTAAATTTTGAAATCAAAATTCGCTTCCCTCCTTTGTGGGTAAGTCAACCTTCTAAGGTCTATACCCTATACTATAAAAGTGATTGATTCCTGCTCCGTATAGCAAGAAATCAACATACATCTTTTAATTAGCTCTTTGAGGTTTCAACTTGTGAATTTGGCAGCTCAGTGACAAATTCCAGCCATTGGACTAGATTCCTCTTTTTGAGAGGACCAAAATGACTTTTGAAGCACTCAATTTGGACAAGGAAAAATATATTTTTGATGATGAAACCCACATTGGCACATTTGTTTAGGGTAGCCTAGAAGCTAAACAAGCCCTCCTCCAATGCATATAAGTACAAGTCAAGTCCTCCTCATTTGGCATCACACAACACAACACATTCTTTTCTCTCCTCATCTGTTTGGTTCGTACAATTCAAGAATTGTAGGGATCTCTCACACGTGTGAAGGGACAAGTGTTTTTTTGATTGGCTGAATTTCATATCTATTTCAGGGTGTTGACTAGCATTGACTATAGGTATTTTGACTGATTTTAACTGTGATTTCTCTTGGGATTTTCCTATATGACTAAGACGAATTGGAGGGCACAAAAACAGAGGAAGTCTGGGCACTTTGACCACAAACCTTGTCATGTCCCCAATAAATAATTTTGCTAAGTAAAATCCTCAATTTTGTAATTTTGGTGACGAATATGTTGGTCAAGGTTGTCATTGATGTCAATATGGCATTGGCCTAGATGGAAAATATTCTTGTGATACATGATGTTGCCCTAACAAACCCTAGGCGAATCCCCTAAGCATGAAGATGATGTAAATTCCCTAGCTATATATCTCTATCTATATGATGACAAACCCTAAATAGTTGATGCATGATCTAATGAAGAAACCCTAGACATGTACCCTAGACATACAATAATGAAAAACCTCCATGTATGAATCGACTTGTTAATACAACCCTAAAGACTATTGCCAAACCCTAACCCTAAGTTACTATGTCCCAAATTACAAACACCATATACTATACAAATATTACCTATACACTTACAAATATTAATTTGATCCATACCCTATCTCTTGAAATATATATATACAAGGAATACATATAGGGGACATATATACTTGAATGTTTCACTAATCTAAAACCATTGGACATTATTAAAAAAATGAAGATGTAACATTGTTAGATAATGAACCCCACAACATCTCCTAAAATGTTGATTTTAAACAATGTACACATTGTATGCTGGAGGTATGGGTCATATTAAAGTTGAACCTGTCTAACATTTGTGGGCTCCACAAATCATGTCGGCCTCTCTAAATATGATGTCTCTCCCTCATTAAATTTTATATAAATAACCAAATGTCAATATAAATTCAAAAATACCTTTGATGCTAAGTTGTATACTCTAAAATGTATTAGACTTTGAATGTATAGAGTAGCAATCGAGAGTAGCCTTCTCGTTGAATAGAGCTTATCTACTGCTCTAGATTGTACAAAAAGGTATCAAAAACTCTAACAATTGTTGAAGGCTTCCTCTCGAACTGTTTTGGCATCTTATTGGAGACTGTTGAAGGCTCTTTCTTGGGACTGTAGAAGCACAGTAGAAAGCACATCTGTCAATCTTGTAAACAACCAATTCTTTGAAATGACAACATACTGTTGTAACTTTTAAGTTCAGTCTTGTGAAACTGTAAGTACATTTAATTAAGGAACAATGAAGGATTTTTACAAAGGTGGTAGTTTATGAAGCAACTTGAAGAATAGTCTTGTGGGTCCTTTGTAAAAGCCTTTTTGCACAGTTTGAAGAACATTTGTAAAAGCAGATCGTGAAGACATTTTTGAAGACATGAGTTAACTTTGTAATGCATGACTAAAGTCCTCATGAGGTGACCTTGAAGAAGTTTTGTTTGGGTAACATGAAGATTTGTGGAGACACCTTCTGAGAAAACAAGGTTATCACTGATGAAGTGATTTGGAGAAGGTAGTGTTGGCGAAGATATTGTCAAGGCTCATTGCAGATGATATTGGGAGTCGTGAAGAACTAGTAATCTTATATTGAAGAATTGAAATTGTGGGTTGGAGCCCTAGAGGATAGGTGTCCTAAAAAAGACCAGGTTGGTGCCTGTACCAAAGATAGGGTTGGAGCCCTAGAGGTTGGAGCCTCAAAGTAACAAGATCAAAGTCTTGGAGGATAGGGTTGGAGCCCTAGAGGATTGGTGTCCTCAAGAAACCAGGTCAGAGCCTGTACCGGAGAAGGGTTGGTGCCCTAGGGGTTAGAGCCTCTAAACACAAGGTTGGTGCCTTGAGAAGATAGGGTTGGTGCCTTAGAGGTTAGAGCCTCACTAAAGTCCAAGTTGGTGTTGGCAATAGGTTGGAGCCTAGGAGATTGAATATTGGTGTCTTCATCTAGGGTTGGAACCCTATATACAGTGTACTTGATTTATTGTGAAAACGAAATTAATAAAAGATTTATTCTTGTTGTTGTTGTTCATTTTGGTTTCTAAATAAGATGATCTAACTGGTAAAAGTAACAATTGAAAATAAATATTGATTCATCTCCCTCTCAGTATTTCCAATAGGATAAATATTTCGACAAATAAACTTAGGAAAAGTGGGTTGTGGAGGCTCAATTTAATTTTTGGAGAGAAAAGAAGGCTAAACTTAGGAAAAATAAAATTAAAGTGGTAATGGGTTGTAGGAGCCACTAAAAAAGAAAATTGAAACCCCTTGGGAAAATCGAAGCATATGGAAGAAGTGAGAAAGGGAGGTTGAAATTGGTGGAGCCCACAAGTCATAGATGAACAACAATTATAAAAGGGAGAGAAGAGTCTCATTTTGGACACCTTTTTGGCATTTCAGTTTCAGAACTAGTGTTGTTTAGCACAAGGAATTTCCAAGCAGGAATTCCACCTCTTCTTCGGTGAACTTCAAGTGTCACCCTAGGAGAGAATTTGAGATCAAAATTCTACCATTCGGAGAGTCGATCCACAACATATTTTCAACTAGTGTGAATTTGAGGAGGACGTAGAAGAAGAATTCGTGGAGCTTAGGAGAGTAGCTAACTGGTGGAATTTGGGCTAGAGAATTTGCAGGAAATTTCCTTAGGGGAGGACGAGTTTCTCTTGAGAATTTTCCGAGCTGAGAGCACTGCTATTTAGAGGGCTGAATTTTTCCTTTCTAGGCCCTGCTCAAGCATTTTCTAGTTCACCATACAACGCAGGGGTTTGATGAGGAGATTTCGAGCAGGAGTTGTGCTAAAACTTCTCACTCATTCTTAGAAGAATATTGCAAAAGAATTTCCAACAGTTTGAGTGAGTAAATCGAAGATATTGTAGTAGGAATTTTGGGTTGGGCGCAAAACTCATCAACTGGGCAATTTCGTAGTATTTTGGGCATTCTGGGTCAGTTGGAATTAGCCTAAGAGATTTTTGGAATTTTGTGGGTTTTATGAGGAGAGGCTCCAGTTAATTTGGTTGAATTTTCTTTGCACTTTTGAGGGCCAAAATAGAAGGTTGAAGCCAGACAACAACAACAATATTTCTAGAGTAGGGCGCAGTAATTTGGGGAAGACATTCTACCACTTGGGTTCATGATATTTTTTTGTTGGTTGGGGTGTGAGAAACCTCTCTCTAATTTTTCAGAATTTTTGGAGCAGTTTAACGATTTCTGGGTGTTGGTGATCTCATGTGCCTTAGCCTCTCCTCCAAATTTCAAGGCTAGAATACATCAGATGCTACCAAAAATCAACACTCCCTCTTAGCGAGGAATGTGCTCTAGTAATGCTTCATCACTGAAACATCACATTGATCCTCCACATTGTTACCTATGCTGATGCTAGGCCTATTGCCCCACATCCACTACACTGTTGCTTCCTGTACTGCTGCCCATGACACTTCCACTGTCACTGCTACATCTATACTGCAACTCCCTCTCAACATGCTGCATCATGTTGCCCATAGCACTGCCACTGCTAACCGCTACACTACAACTCCCGACACTTATCCATTTCCGCCACTGAAATGGATTCTTTACCATCCCCATCTTCTCCTTGAAATAAACAAACTTTGTTCTTCCTAGAGCCTTGGTGAGGATGTTTGCCACCTGTTCTCTTGTAGGAGTGTATCTCAACTGTACTACTCGTTGGACACAGTCTCTGACAAAGTGACACCTGATATCAATGTGCTTCAACTGATCATGAAATACTGGATTCTCAGAGAGCTTGATGCAACTTTGATTATCACACATGATCCTGGTTGCTTCCATCGTTCTCCTGAATAGATCCACAAGCAATCTCCTAAGCCATATGGCTTCGCACGAAGTTGTACTAGTTGCCATATATTCTGCTGTAGCTGAGCTAAGAGCCACAAATTTCTGTTTCCTACTTCACCAGGAGGTCATTCCTGATCCAATGTTGAAACAATAGCCAGTTGTACTTTTCTGAACTACTGAACTTCCAGCCCAATTTGTGTCAGTGAACCCACTCAGCCTGATGTCATTGCCTCGGGTGTACAATAGTCCATGCTCCACTGTTCCTTGTATATACCTGAGAACATGTTTGGTGTTGATTGGGGTAGTATCGAATGTGCTCTAGCCATGGAAATTGGTGGAGAGGCTAAAGCACATGAGATCTCCAAAACCCAGAAATTGTTTTGGAAAAATCCATTCGGATGAAGAGTTTTTCGTAAATAACTTATTGGGAAATAAGTAGGTAAAATAAATCAGTGGTTGCAGTGGTAGAAATTTCACATGGTATCAGAGCAAGTAATCATAGACAGGAAGTGAAAATCATTTATGGGTCGAGACCACGATGCAAAGGGATCTACGTCAGGAGACTCGCATTGATTTTCATAAAATTGCACAAGAGACAGTAATTTCAATTTCTCTATGTTGGCTTCCAGATTGGAAGAAGAAGTTGCTTGTGTGACTAGCTCTGCATCATCAGAGGTATGGTATATAGATAGTGGAGCCTCTTGGCATATGACGAGAATCCGGGAATGTTTCTTAGATTATCAGGAGAAAAGGATGAATTTTCAGATCACCATGGGGAATAAGGCAAAGTGTAATCCAGTAGGGAAGGGCACCATAGTTTTTCAAACAGAAATGAGAGAGCGGTTTCGTGCTACCAATGTGCTGCATGTACTAGGATTGGGGATGAATTTACTTTCCGTGTCGCAATTTCAAGGCAAGGGCTATGACGTTTTCTTCATCAAGGAGAAAGTATACGTCAAACACTCGCGCTGGAAAAAGAAAGTGCAGATCGGGATCATAAGTAACAGGTTGTACAGACTACAACTAGAATCACCAATGGCACAGAAGAATGGGACATTTGCACCATGGGGCTCTGAGAATTCTCAAGAAAACTGTAACATGAGTTCCAAATCTTAGTACAAAACAAGATGATGTATGCAGAGGATGTGCTCTGGGAAAGTATGCCAAAGCAACATTTCCTATAAGTAAAAACAGGGCCAAGAATGTACTAGGATTGATACACTCAGATATTTGCGAACCAATGTCCACTAAAGATCTTAGTGGCGCCGAGTACTTCGTCACCTTCATTGATGACCACTGAAGGAAAACTTGGATTTATTTTCTGAAAACCAAGGACGAGTTTTTCTGTCGATTCAAAGATTTCAGGGCTCTAGTGGAGAATTTGACAGAGAAGAAAATAAAAGTTTTGCGCTCAGATAATGGTGGAGAGTATGTCGATAAGGACTTCGCTGATTTTTGCACTAAGGAGGGTATCATAAGACAGTGGACAACTCCTTACAATCTGGAGTAGAATGGAGTAGCAGAAAGAAAGAATAGGACTATTGTAGAAGCAGCTAGGGCCATGATGTATAATCAGGATATGCCAAAGTTCTTGTGGGCAGAAGCATGCAACACGCCTGTCTATGTTCAGAATAGAACTCCTCATCGAGCATTGGGCAAGATTACTCTCGAGAAAGTCTTCATAGGGAAGACACCTGAAGTCAGTCATTTCAGGATATTTGGGAGCTTAGCATATTGCCACATACCCGAGGAAAAGAGGAAGAAGCTGGATCAAATTGTAGAGAAAGGATATCTAGTGGGATATAGTGAGAACGCTAAGGCATACAGAATCTATCTTCCAGGGAGCAGAAAGGTAGTAGTTCGACGAGATGTGAAGTTCATGGAGGACAGGGATTCTAGAAAATCTCGAGAAATGCCTTCCGAGGAGCAGTGAAAAGATGAGCCGTTGGTCAAACCTCTTCAACCAACAGAAGTAAAGAATTCTTCCTTGGATCAGGAAAAATCAAAGGATGAGGAGGAGCTAACAGAAGCAGTTGCTATCAGAGGAAGAACGAGCAAGGAACTTCGTCAGATTCTGCGAGATGCAAAGGATTTCATAGGTGCACCAAGAAACAATAAGAGGGAGCGAAAACAACTAGATAGATATCAGGCATTAGTAGCTTAGGATGGGGAGCCTGCCAGTTTTCAGGAGGTTGCTCAACATTAGTTTTGGTTGGATGCGATGGTAGAGGAATACAAATTCATAATGGTGAACGATGTCTGGGAGGTAGTGCCAAGGCCTCAAGACAGATCGATGGTAGGTTTGAGATGGATCTACAAGATTAAATACGCTGCAGACGGTAGTGTGGAAAAAATACAAAGCTAGGTTTGTGGCTAAGGGGTATGCTCAGAAGGAAGGAATTGACTATGAAGAGACCTTCACCCCAGTAGCTAGGTATACATCTATTAGAACCGTGATATCTCTTGCAGCACAGATGGAATGGGAGATTCATTAGATGGATGTCAAAACAACATTTCTGAACGGGGCGATAAAAGAAGAGGTATACATTGAATAGCTCGAAGGCTTTGAGACACATGAGAAGAAGTCTCATGTATGCAAATTGAAGAAAGCCTTGTATGGGCTGAAACATGCACCTAGAGCATGGTATGGTCGAATTGATGGCTACTTGCAAAAGATGGGATTTGTCAAAAGTGATGCAGATCCAAATCTCTACTATCTGGTTGTAGAGAATGAGCCTCTAATCCTAGTATTATATGTGGATGATCTCGTCTTTACAGGATCATCCAGGCTCATCAAGGACTGCAAGAAGAATCTAGCCACAGAATTTGACATGAAAGATTTTGGATAGATGCATTATTTCGTGGGGTTGGAAGGTTGACAACAAAAGGAAGAAATCTTCCTTGGGCAAGGGAGCTATGCTACAGAAATTCTGAAGAAATTCAGGATGGAGGATTGTAGACCCATGGCTACTCTAATGATCACCAACTGGAAGAAAATTGATGCATCAGAAGACAAGGATGTTGATCCCACCTTATATAGGTGGCTCATAGGGTCCCTGATGTATCTGGTCAATACCAGACCAGACATTTGTTACGCTGTCAACACCCTCTGTCAGTTCATGGTGGAACCGAAGAGGGCGCACTAGGCAACAACCAAACATGTTCTCAGATATATATAGGGAACAATCGATTATGGACTCTTGTACACCAGGAGTAAGGATATCAGATTGAGTGGATTTATTGATGCAAATTGAGCTGGAAGTTCAATGGATCGGAAAAGAACCTCTGAGTAGTGTTTCAATATTGGATTGGAAATGACCTCCTGGTGCAGTAGGAAATAGAAATCCGTAGCTCTGAGCTCAGCAGAAGCAGAATATATGCCCACAAGCATAGCTTCATGTAGAGCTGTATGGCTTAGAAAACTGCTTGTGAACCTATTCAGAAGAAAGATGGAGGCGACCATGATCATGTGTGATAATCAGAGTTGCATCAATCTCTCTGAGAATCTAGTATTTCACGATCGGTCAAAGCATATTGATATTTGGTGTCACTTTGTCAAAGACTGTGTCCAACAAGGAGCTATACAATTGAGCTACACTCCTACAGGGGAACATGTAGCAAATATCCTTACCAAGGCACTTGGAAGAACCAAGTTTGATTATTTCAGGGAGAAGATGGGGATGATAAAGAATCCATTTCAGTAGCAGAAATGGGTATGATGTTGCAGTGCAGTAGCACGGTGCAGCGTAATGAGAAAGGGTTGTAGTGCAGATGCAGTGTTGGGAAAAAGGACCAGCGACAGCATGGATGCAGAGGGAGTTGCAGTGCAGATGTAGTATTGGGAAGGACCAACAACAACACGGATGCAGAGGGAGCTGCAGTACAAATGTAGCAGTGGCAGTGATAGAGCCATGGGTAGCACTAGCAATATAGGATGTTGGGCGGGGAGGCTCAGCGTCAGCATAGGTACTAGTGTCGTATAATCGGAGTGATGCTCAGTGTGGAGTATTACTAGAGAACAATCCTCGCTAAGAGGGAGTGTTGATTGGGGTAGCATCGGATGTGCTATAGCCATGAAAATTGGTGGAGAGGCTAAAGCACATGAGATCTCCAAAACCTAGAAATCGTTTTGGAAAAATCCATCCAGATGAAGAGTTATTAAAATAATTAATATTTTTAATGAGTTCCTAAGTCTAAACTTAGGGAAATAAAAATATTAATGGGTATTAATAAAGATAAGGATGAGAAGCTTCCAAAAGATAAGGATCAAGTCTATTTTAATCTTAGTCGTTGATTAGGGACTTAATCTCGGTCGTTGATTCATCAACAGGAAAAGTATAAAAGGGGACTTGAGGGTCAGTTGGAGACACACTGAGGGAGATTAGTCAGTTCGATTTCTGGAGCGGGGTTAGCTGAGAAATTCGAACTAAAGGTCTGGATCGGGGTTAGCTGAGAAATTCGAACTAGAGGTCTGGAGCGCAGCAAGAGTTAGCGGGTACGAAACAAAGAGTCAAGAACAACACCAGAAGATCACCCCAGAGGTTAGAGTGGCAGACGTAGAGGCAACAGGACTGCGCAACCATTGGAGGGCCTGTGTAGGTGACGCAGAGAGGCCTAGTGTTGATGCAGAGAGGCAGGAGTTGACACATAGGGTCTCGGAGTTGCGCAAAGGCTAGCAAGCCTGACGCTTCTGGGAGAAGTGTTGGAGAATTTATCTCTGTTGGGTAAGCCAGTTTGGCACCCAGTTGTACTGAAGAATAGCTGAATAATAAAATCCTCCTCTGCTGCATTGGTTTTCCCGCACTGGGTTTTTCCGGGGACAATTGTCCAAAATATCTGTGTTGATGTGTTTGATTGTTGTGCATGTATTTGTTTCTGTATTATGGTGTGATATCTGCAACATAATTTATTTTAATGTTTACTGAAGGGTTTTTCGTAAATAACTTATTGGGAAATAAGTAGATAAAATAAATCAGTTGTCGCAGTGATAGAATTTTCACATTTGGCTGTTGCTCAGTGCGCCCTCTTAGGTTCCACCATGCACTGACTGAGGGTGTTGACAATGTAACAAATGTCTGGCTTGGTATTGACCAGATACCTCAGGGACCCTATAAGCTGCCTGTACAAGGTGGGATCAAATGTCTTTATCGTCAGATGCATCAATCTTCTTCCAGTTGGTGACATTGGAGTAGCCATAGGTCTACAGTCCTGCATCCTGAATCTCTTCAAGATCTTTGTAGCATATCTCCCTTGTCCAAGGAAGATTTCTCCCTTCTGCTGCCAAAATTCCAACCCCAAGAAATAATGCATCTGTCCCAAATCCTTCATGTCGAATTCTGTGGCTAGATTCTTCTTGTAGTCTTTGATGAGCCTGGATGATCTTGTCAAGAAAAGATCATCTACATATAACACTAGGATTAGAGGCTCATTCTCTACGACAAGATAGTAGAGATTAGGGTATGCGTCACTCTTGACAAACCCCATCTTTTGTAAGTAGCCATCAATTCGATCGTACCATGCTCTAGGTGCTTGTTTAAGCCCATATAATGTTTTTTTTAATCTGCATGCATGAGATTCTTCTCATTTGTCTCTAAACCTTCTCGCTATTCAATGTATACTTCCTCTTCTATTACCCGTTCAAGAATGTTGTATTGACATCCATCTGATGAATCTCCCACCCCATCTGTGCTGCAAGAGATATCACAGTTCTAATAGAAGTATACCTGGCTACTGGGGCGAAGGTTCCTTCGTAGTCTATCCCTTCCTTTTGAGCATACCCCTTAGCCACAAACCTGGCTTTGTATTTCTACACACTGCCATATGCAACATATTTGATCTTGTAGATTCGTCTCGAACCTTCCACTGACCGGTTCTAAGGCCTAGGTACCACTTGCCAGACATCATTGACCATTGTATAGAGTGGTATTCCTCCACCATAGCATCCACCCATCCTTGATGCTGAGTGGCCTCCTGAAAACTAGAAGGTTCCCCAACCTGAGCTACTAAGGCCTGGTATCTGTCTGGCTGTCTGTTGATTTGGTGTAGCATCAGATGTGCTCTAGCCATGAACATTGGTGGAGAGGCTAAAGCACATGAGATCTCTAAGACCCATAAATGGTTTGGTCAGATTCTACCCGGTTAAGGAGATAATAAAATAAATAATATTTTTAATGGAGTTCCTAAGTCTAAACTTAGGAAAAATAAAATATTAATGGGTATTAATATACAACTATGTTATAGGTTCCAAATGATATGGATGAAGCCAAATCTAATCTTAGCCGTTGATTAGAGATGTAATCTCGGCAGTTGAAGGAGCAACAGGAAAAATATAAGAGGAGGCTTGAGGGTTAGTTGGAGAACACACCAGAGTGATCAGTCATTCGCTTATCTAGAGCGGGGTTTGCTAAGAGAAGTCGAATTTGTGATCAGTTGCAGCGAGGGGCAGTGAGTACAAGACATAAACGCAAAGATAGTGCCAAGAGACCAGTGCAAAAGAAGAGAGAGGCAGATGTTGAGCTAGAGGGAGACACGCAGAGGCAGAAGGGACTGCGCAAAGGCCAGAAGGGCCTACGTCATCCACATAGAGGCTACAAGAGTGATGTAGAGGGCCATAGAGACTGCGCAGAGCCTCAGATGGCTGACGCAGTGAGTTTCAGGCTGACACCGATGCCAGGAGGGCTGACACTAAGCTTCAAATTGTGCTGGAGAGGGTTTCATGGGGCAAACTTTCCGAATATTTGCTTCTGAATTGAGAGGTATTACTCACAGATTATTTTCTCTGTAGGGTGAGCCAGTTTGGCACCTAGTTGTACTCAGAAAGACTGCATAATAATATAACCGTCAAGATGATGATTGTGCCATGAGTGCTCATGTACCTCTGGAGAAGAGGTGGTGAGACATCGAGCTGTAGTCAATAGGACTACTGTCTACAGGTGATGAAGGGCAAGATCCTTGAGGTACCAGAACTCTTGGATCATACCTTGCTACGGGAGCCCCGAAGTGAGAAGTAGCAGGATGGCAGATGTCGGTAGAAACTGACGCGGATAAAGTGGTAGAGAGTGCTACAATGCAGTGGTCCCATGCAGCGCAAAGAGGGTTGTAGCAGTGCGAGAGGCACAATGAAGGTTGTAGCAGTGCGAGAGGGACAGAGAAGGTTGCAACAGTGCAGGATGTCATAGAGAGGTTTGCAGTAGTGCGAGAGGCAGGGAGTTGTTGTAGCATCGCAGAGGCAATAGAGGGAGCACATGGTATTGGTAGAGAGAGCTTCAGCATCAAGAGTGTTTCTAGCCTGAAAGGGATATCAGTAGTTGGGTGGATCAATTACTTACTTCTCAGTAACTGAGTTGCAGTGCAATAGCAGTTAGAAGTAGCATGATGCAACATGATGAGAGGGGATTGCAGTGCAGATGCAATGTTGGGAGAAAGGAACAACAACAACACGGATGCAGAAGGAGCTGCTGTACGGATGTAGCAGTGGCAGTGGCAGGGCCATGGGCAGTAATACAAGATGCAGCAGCGCAAAGGATGTTGGGCGGGGAGGCCTAGCATCAACATAGGTACCGATGCCATATAATCAGGGTGATGCTCAGTGGTGGAGTATTACTAGAGCACATTCCTTGCTAAGAGGGAGTGTTGATTTGGGGTAGCATCGAATGTGCTCTAGCCATGAAAATTGGTGGAGAGGCTAAAGCACATGAGATCTCCAAGACCCATAAATGGTTTGGGCAGATTCTACCTGGTTAAGGAGATATTAAAATAATTACTATTTTTAATGGAGTTCCCAAGTCTAAACTTAGGAAAAATAAAATATTAATGGGTATTAATATAAAACTGGGTTAGAAGGTTCCAAATGACATGGATCAAGCCGAATCTAATCTTAGCCATTGATTAGAGATGTAATCTCGACCGTTGAAGGACCAACATGAAAAGTATAAGAGGAGGCTCGAGGGTTAGTTGGAGAACATGCCAGAGTGATCAGTCACTCGATTCTCTAGAGCGGGGTTTGCTAAGAGAAGTTGAATCAGTGATCAGTTGCAGCGAGGTGCGGTGAGTACGAGACAGAGAGGCATAGATAGTGCCGAGAGACAAGCGCAAAAGAAGAGAGAGGCAGACACTAAGCGAGAGGGAGCCATGTAGAGGCAGAAGTCACTGCGCAGAGGCTAGAAGGGCCTGCGTCATCCATGCACAGGTTGTAGGAGTGACGCAGAGGGCCGTAGAGGCTGCGCAAAGCCTCAGAGGGCTAACGCAGTGAGTTTCAGGTTGACACAGAGGCCAGGAGGGCTGATGCTGAGCTTCAGATTGTGTTGGAGAGGGTTTCGTGGGGCAGACTTTCTGAATATCTGCTTCCTAATAGAGAAGTATTACTACTAGATTATTTTCTATGCTGGGTGAGCCAGTTTGGCACCCAGCTGTACTAAAAAAGACTACATAATAATATAACCCTCATAAATGTTGCACCGGTTTTCTTGTATTGGGTTTTTCCAGGGATGAGTTGTCCAAAAATAACGGTGTCACTTGCGTGTTTGCTATTTCTTTTAGTTGTTGATTTATAGATGGTTGAGACTGTATTGTGTTTATTTCAGTGTTTATATGGTTAAATAACTTGTTAGTAATTGTAGATGAAATAAACCAGAGAATACATATAAAATTTCTAATGTGTAATACTTAAATTTCAACATTATATTCGCTCCCTTTTATTATTCCTGGGTGCACCAATGAAGTACTCTGCATCCGGTAGAATCTGTCGGAGTTCCCAACTCGTTCTTCCACTGTTAGTAGGCACATCTATCAACTCTTCCTCTTCCTAAGATTCCTCCTATTCTGTAGCTTTGTCTTCAGGAGAATTTTTGGTACTAGTTTCTGTTGATCGAACTGGTTTGACCAATGACTCGTCTTTCGATTGCTCCTTGGAAGGCATTTCTCGGGATTTTTTGAAAGCTCTGTCCTTCATGAAAGTTACATCCCGCTGAACTACTACCTTCCTACTCCTTGGAAGATAAACTCTATATGCCTTAGCATTCTCGCTATATCCCACAAGATATCCTTTCTCACCAGTTTGATCTAATTTCTTTCTCTTTTCTTCAGGTATACGTCAATACGCTAAAATCCCAAAATCACTGACTTCAGGTGTCTTCTCGATGAAGACCTTCTCCAGAGTGATTTTGGCTAATGCCCTGTGTGGAGTCTTGTTCTGGACATAAACTGTCATGCGGCATGCTTCTGCCCACAGGAATTTAGGCATATCCTGATCATACAACATTGCCCTAGCTGCTTCCACAATAGTCTTGTATTTCCTTTTTGCTACTCCATTCTGCTTCGGATTGTAGGGAGCTGTCCACCATCTTTTGATGCCTTCCTTAGCGCAAAAATCGGTGAAGTCCTTGTCAACATACTCTCCACCATTGTCTGAGCGCAACACTTTTATCTTCTTTTGTATCAGATTCTCCACTAGAGCCTTGAACTCCTTGAATCGACCGAAAACCTCATCCTTTGTTTTCAGAAAGTAGATCCAAGTCTTCCTGGAATGGTCATCGATGAAGGTGATGAAGTATTCGGCACCACTAAGAGCTTTTGTGGATATTGCTCCGCAGATGTCTGAGTGTATCAATCCTAGCACACTCTTAGCCCTATTGTTACTTCTGGAAAAAGCTGCTTTGGCATACTTGCCCAGAGTGCACCCTCTGCATACATCATCTCATTTGGTACTTAGTTCTGGAACTCCTAATACTCTTTTCCTGAGAATTCTTAGAACCCCATGGTGTAAATGTTTCATCCTCTTGTGCCATAGTTCATTCAAATCTTTGTCTCCATTATTGCCTATTAGTGCCATTGGTAATTCTAGATGCAACTTGTACACCCTGTTACTTCTGATTCCAATCTGGGCCTTCTTTTTCCAACTCGGGTTTGACATATACTTTCATCTTAATGAAGAAAACGTCATAGCCCTTGTTTTGAAGTTGAGATATGGAGAGTAAGTTCATCCCCAATCCTGGCACATGAAGCACATTGGTTGTTGGAAGCCGCTATGTTGCTTTAGTTTGAAAGACTACAGTACCTCAATAGAGTACCTCTTTCTACTAGAGTACCCTTTGCCTTATTTCCCATGGTGCTTTGAAAATTCATTCTTTCTTCCTGATAATTTGAAAAACATTCTCGGATTCCTGTCATATGCCAGGAAGCTCCACTGTCTATATACCAAATCCCAGAGGAGGTAGAGCTTGCTAAGCAAGCGACTTCTTCTTCCAATCTAGAAGCTAACATAGAATAATCGTAATTCATGTCCCTTGTGCATTCTTTTGGAAATCTGTGCGAGTCCCTTTGAGTGGATGCCTCTGCATTATGCTCTTGACCCATAATCGATTTTCCTCTCCTGTTGCCAGATCTCTGCTTTGATACCATGTGAAAATTTCTAAACCGAAATTCTACTGCAACAACTGATTTATTTCACCTACTTATTATTCACAATAAGCTATTTATGAAATCCCTTCAACAAATGTTAAAATAAATTCCATTGCAGTTATCACACAATTACCTAGAGAAAAATTCATGCACAAGAACCAATCACATCAACACAGTTGTTTTTGGACAATTGTCCCCAGAAAAACCTAATGCGGGAAAACCGGTGCAGCAAATGAGGGCTTTATTAATCTTCAACATCAATTTCTTTTACAAAGAATGATTTTACAGAGAAACTGAAAGAAAATACCTGAGACTTTTCCTGTGAGACTTTCTAACACTTTAGAGACCGTGCTCCCACTCCTGCATCACCTCTGCATCACTCTGCGTGGCCCAGCATGGCTCTGAGTGGCTTTGTGTCTCTCTGCGTCAGCCTGCGTGAGGGTATGTCTCTCCTCTGGACTGCGTCTCTCTCTATGCTATCTCCCACTGTCCCTCTGTCACCTCCTCCTTAGTCACTGCTTGCTACTGATGCCCTCCTCTTCCTCCACCCTGCAACTCTCCCTCTGAAATCAATCTCTTTTACTTGAGAATCGATTTTCCTTGAGATACTGAGTATCTGCCGGTGTGTCTCGAAATGATCTTCAAGTCTTCTCTTATACTTTTCTTGTTGATGAATCAACGACCGAGATCAAGTCTCTAATCAATGGCTAAGATTAAAACAGACTTGATCCTCGTCTCTTAGAAGCTTCTCACCCTTATCTTTATTAATACCCGTTAATATTTTTATTTTCCTAAGTTTAGACTTAGGAACCCATTAAAAATAATAATTATTTTAATAACTCCTCATCCGGGTGGAATTTCTCAAAACGATTTCTAGGTCTTGGAGATCTCATGTGTTTTAGCCTCTCCTCTAAATTTCAAGGCTAGAGCACATCCGATGCTACCAAAAATCAACAGGTCAACCTTAGTGGCAGTAGTGGGAGTGGCACAAAGACGAAGGAGGAGGAGAACGCACCTCTAGCATGAAAGGGACAATAGAAGCCAAAGCGAAAGGACATTTTGAAGTTGAAATGTTTCAGTTGTGGCGAGATGGGCTACTCTGCATCCCAGTGTCCTCTGAAGAAAAAGGACAAGGATGAGAAACATGATACTAAAGCTGCTTCAGCAAAGATCGACGAGGATGAGTTTCCATGAGTGCCCACGCATCTCTAGGAGGGGGATGGGGCGATATTGAGTTGTAGTCAGGAGGACTACATGTGGGCAGGATCCTTGAGGAGTCCACCTCTTGGATCAATTCCTTGCTACGAGAGCCCAAGATTCAGCAGTGGCGAGATGGACTTAGTGTCAGATGATGCAGTGGAGTGTTTGGAGGACATATGCAGTGGCTTGGGACTAGAGACTGATCAACGCAAAGCGAGGTTGGCAGTAGTGCAGTTGGCACAATGCAGGAGTCAACAACAGCGCAGAAGATTCAGAGGGTCAGCAATAGTCAGATTCCGACTTCATTGTATTATGTTGAACACAGTTAAGTTCAAGTAATTTTGGATGTTTTTCAGTTACTTCTCTCAACAACTGAGTTGTAGTACAAATGTAGTGTTAGTAGTGGAAGTGCTAGCAGCATAGCAGATGTAGTACAGATGCAACAGTGGCAGTGGCAGTGGCAGTGTCATGGGCAATAGTATAGTAGTAGCAACAACACAGTGTTGGTGGCAACAACAGTGCAGAAAGGAGGTGCTTCAGAAACAGAGAAGCTTGCTTCTCTATGATGATGTCATGAGCTCTTACTTTTAATGCTTCTATGATGCCATGATGCATCCTATCATTTTCCTTAGTGAATCATGATAGGCATATCTTACAACAAAAAAACTTGAAAACAAGGACTTGAAAAAGAACTAGGTGAGGAAGACTATCTCAATCATAGTAGAGATCTCTTACTTCCTCTTTCTTGGACTTCTTTTCAACTTCCTCCACGTCTTCGGTGATATGGGCTTCTCTTCTACCTCTTTCGTTATTTTTCTTCTTGAGCTTAGGACAATCTCTTTTGTAATACTCATTCTTGAAACCCATAGCATTGAACCTTAGCCAGCTTCTTCTTCTTTTCCCGAGGACCAAATTTCCCAGACTTTCCTCCTATCTTTGCCTTAGAAAAATAACTTTTCCTGCAATGCTTACAGAAAACAACTCTACCAATTTGTCATATATTTCTTTTGAGGTGTCAAGTTCAAATACATATGGAATGAAGGAATTCCTTGATGGATTCTAAGAGAATCCTTTAAGCCCTCACTTCTCCTTTCATAAACTTTGCAAGTGCTTGAGCATCTTCCTTCGATGGTTTGGTGATAGAGCCTTTGACATGATCCATCACCTCATTTTCAATGAGATTTAAATTTGTCCTCTTTTTTGATGCTAGATAGTTTGAAACCCCAACCTATTTGTTGCTTTCCTTGCAAAAAGACATTTTGACTGATTCATACATAAATATACTTGTGAAGATGCTTCTTCTACTTGTTGTGTCCTTGAATTTTGATGATGATATAGTTAATAGAGAGCTTCTCCTTGATGAAGATAGTTCTCTTCAAGAATGATCCTTGACCCTACAAAGAGGGAGATTACTTTAGATCCTTTGATGGTGATGTCCTTGTTGATGATGATTAATGATGACTTCTTGATGCTTCTTGGATTATCTTCTACGATGGTAAGGTTCTTGCTTCAACGAGAGGGCCTTAGAAGTTTTGAAGATGATGACACCGTCCTTGATCTTGCTTCTCTAGGATGAGTAGTCTTCAAGAAACTTGATTTACAAGTCCCTTCATCTTGAGTAGGGTCTTTGTGGTCCTTAAGGATCCCAAGACTTATGTTGGTGTAGACTTCTTCTTCAATCCAGGGTTTTAATACTTCTTTGTAGATCTTGACTCCAAGATGATCTTCTTAGATTTTCTTTGATTTAATCCTTGAGTGCCCCTTGGTAAGATGCCCTTCCTTGACTTTGTCATGATAGCTCTGAAACCATGTTGATAAATCTAGGGTACAACAATTAGGTGATTTCTCGTCTAATGATAACTGCTTGTGAATGCTTTTTACTTCTTTAGATTAGGATCTTCTCTTTACATAGACTATTATGGTGTTCTTCTTCATCAAACAACTACCAATGCATAAACAATAAACAATAAAGAGACAAGAGACAGAATGTAGGCAATCAACCAGGGCCAAAACTTCTCCAACTTGAGAGGAAAATCCAAACGAATTCTTCTTCTTATAGAGACTTCAATTGACAAATACGAAGACCAAGATCCCTGACCTATTTAACCTCTCCAAGACCAAGTCACAAGACCTCTTTAGTTTCACCTCTTCTTTCTTGAGTCAATGATGGTCAAATTGCTTGCTTCTCCCTTCTTCTCGGCTATCCTTCAGATCTCGGCTTCTTGGATCAGACCTAAAATCCTCGGCCTCTAAAAAACCCTAGCTGCAACACGTGTGATGGGTGTTGACCAACTTCTGCACCTTGTTACTACTTCGCTTGGATGGAAATACTTCTACACTTCGGCTTGATGAATGCAATGTCTTCTCCTTTGATTATGCTTCTAGAGTGACCTTACTAGCCTCAACCCTTCTTTGCAGCAAGCAGTACTAGATTCTCGCACTTTTGGAGGTGACAACCCAAAAACAAATCTGAAGTACCCTCAGTGATGGTCCTCCTTGCTTCGCTTGACTATAAGCTTTTGTTAAAATTGGCAACTAGGGCCAAACTTCATGTGGGTCATCTTATTAATGGCAGCTGGTATTTTTCTTGGATCCCTCTCATCGAGAAGTGTGGGATTGATCTAAAGATCCTTCGATTCCGATAAGTATTCATGGAGATATGAATTTATTTGTGTTATGGGACAATTTGTCAAGGTCGGCCAACAACCAAATAAACCCCACTTGTGCTCAACATTTTAGCATAAATAAAGGAAGACTTCAAGTCGTTTATACACTCATCCTCTTGGTGATCTCTTCCTCTCCACTTGTCTTTGGGTTTTGGTGGGAGGAGAGACCTAAAGAGGATACTTTGCTCTAGAGGATGCCCTATCCTATATGCTGTCATGAAGGAGATCTCTATGCTGCCCTAATGAAGATCAAGCTTCAGCCATGGAGAGATCTATATGCTGGACATCTAGACGCAGGCCCTATAGACGTAGTCAAGAAGGATCCTTATACGTTGTATAAAGGAGGCCTTAATAAGCCCTAGATGCAGTCACAAAAGAGGCATAGCTGCAGTTGGAAGGAGCCCTACTATAGGTCCTATTACGCAACAAAAGGAGGTCTAAATACAACCCTATATCCGCAGTTGAAGGAGGCTTTTATACACTGCACAAAGGAGGCCTAACGATGTCAAAAGAGACCTAATCTATCTGTTGTTGAGGAGCCCTAATTCGCAATCCTGAAGGAGACTTATACGTAGTCAAGGGAGGACCTATATGCTGCCTGTAGAAGCTCCTCCTAAACGTTGTTAAGGAAAGGTCTTAGACACAATTTAAGATGATGCCCTAGCCATTGTTATGTGCTTATTTCGCAGCAAGAAGACCTTATACACAGCTCTAAGAGCCCTGTTACAGTCATCTAAGCAGCTGTTATAATGCCACATTGTTGTAGGTGACAACGTGGCCTATTTAAGGACTGTTTGGGCAAAGTAATGTTATTCTCGAGGGGTAGTAGAAAGGAGGGACTAGAGGTTGTTGTTTTGGGGCTTTGGATCCCTAAGCTAGAACCAATAAGTGCCCTAACCAGTCATCATGACAGCATCAAAGATTGTGTCATAGAAGTGTGGTGACAATGCAGTGATGAGGTTGTTCATGAGGACAATGTATAAGGTTGTCATTATAATGAAGAAAACTGTCCTTGTGTGTATTTAGATTGAATCAATCTTGTTGGACTCAATAATCATAGGCTTCACTTGCTATTGGGCTAGGCCGTAGGCCATAGCCAGCGGCACAGTTTGATCTAAGGATCGCTCAAGTGGTAGAGCCTCACCTTGAAGACCTGCATTGTTGGCTGTATTGAGGAAGATCACTAAATGTTGATGACCTATCTCATAAAGCAGTGACAACTAGTGTAGCAACATGATGTGTGTAGCATGATGATTAAGAGCAGCAAGTTGTGTACAACGTGATGAGGTACAGCTCAGCAGTGGAGCTACATGGTGCAGCTCAGGAACATGGTATGATGTTGTAGCATGGTGCAACACGGTGAGGTGCAACACAATTATAGGTGAAGGAGTCACCTTGCATGTCTCCAATTGATCTCATGTAGAGATGATCGATTCTCTTGGCTAGAAAGTCGAAGTGTTGACTTCTGTTGTAAAAGTACTATCTTTCTCTCTCTCTCTCTCTCTACTGAACTACTGAAGAACATATAAGAAGAATTGGTCAAGGGTTTCCCCACATTGGGGTTTGTCCCTGGCTAGTGCCACATCTTGTGTCCTCTTGTCTTGGCATGCTTTTTGTGATTTATGTTTATGTTCTATCTGCAGTTTACTTTAATGCTGATGTGATTGCTAATGTGGAAAAGATATTGAGCCAACTATGAAAATTGAAATAAATTGCTCTAAGCATAAAACATACTTAAACTTAACAACTTCTTTCCTTGTAAACTTCACACTTCTCTTTTGCCTTTTATCCTTCATTGAAATTCTGTCTCTAGAATGAAGGTCGAGCTGCCTATTTCTAGTGGTTTGTCCATCAAGAATAAGCTGACTGGAACTGGTGCCTTGGACGACATGCCTTTTCTAGAATCATCCTTAGGCCTGTTACCGCTCAAACTAGCAGGGGATCTAGAGGGGATCCCTAAAGGGAAAATGCTAGACAAGGAAATAAATGGAAACTTAGTCCACTGTCACCTCAGCTAAGGCTCCCTACTTTTTACAGACTTTCACGATGGGAGGAGACTCGATATATTATGGAGTCACCAATGAAGGATAAATCAATAAGTGGATGTGGACTGACCCAAATGATCCATTTGCATTAGAGTTTGAAAGATAGAGCTTGCTTGCTCTCTAAGAAAGGTACAATGTCTTCTAGGAGAAGGATAGGAGGATTTGAGGGTTAGGTTTAGGGAATATGCCTTGTGAAAGAGTTTCCCAATCCCTAAAATCCTTATTGCAATTGGTATTCCAGGTGGTTCTTAAAGAATTGTCTTTTCAAAGGAATGGGATCACATGGGACCAAGTGGACCTAGCCTAGGTTAGGAGGTAGGAGTTTAGCAACCAATGATGCTCACAACCTAGATAAGGAGGGGGAAAGATCAAAGAAAGAGTATTCACTTAAAGGTGTTGAATTGATCCTATAAGGCACTAGCCTTGGGGATACTAGGGCAAAGTTTGATGTTGGAGCTAGGGCTTGTCTTTTCTTACAACTCCACTGTCGGAATTGCTTCAAAATTGGAGGAGGCCTTGAGGAAACATGAGCGTAGGAGAGGCTAGGAGATCGAAATTTTCGGAGGGCTATCTTATGGGAAAAATGATGCTCTCGGTGACCCAACTTGTCTAGACATAAGAAAAGGTGAAAAGGAATTGATTTTAGGTGACCACCTCTTGGTAGATCAGTACCTTAGTCTTGGGAGAATGGAGTCTACAATAAATATGAATAAGGACCTTTGGTTCCTTAGTCAAGGAGGCCTCAAAACTACTTCGCTAGCCTTCTAGGTCACAGAGAAGCAATCTTGTAGATTTTATACTTCGATGTGCAAAAGGTGATGGCTTATCAAGATGAATTCGTTGATAGAAATACCCACGGAGATTTCATTCAAATTACATGGCCCATACATTGAGAGATGTTATATAGAGACAAAATTCCATAATTTAAGTAGTAAATGCATGCAACAATTAGTCCTGAAAATAACGAAAATCCCAATCCAATGTATATGACAAAGTAAAACAAGAATATGTTAAAATTTGGGTACCAGAGGACAAGTGGTTCCCTAAGGCTTTGATCTTTGGCCTATGGAAAAGTGTCCAAATTTATTTGTACTTTTCTCCTAAAGTGACTTTATAAGTGGTAAAGTCAATTTAATTTAAAAGTGATTTTATAAGTGGTAAAGTTACATTCTAATTTAAAAGTGACTTTACAAGTGATAAAGTTACATGCTAATTTAAATGTGACTTTATTAAAGTCAATGAAGAATTAGAAAGTGAAAAGTGACTACGGAAATAAAAGGCTAAGTGGGTCTTTAGTTAGGTGGGTGAGTTAAAAAATAGAAAGTGAGAATTAAATGCACATTTATTCTCATCCTTAGATCTAAATGAATCTCAACCATTAGATCTTAGGGTAACCCAAAAGGTCATTTAGAGAGTAAAAGGAGATGAGAAGAGAAAGAGATCAATTCATTCTTTCATGAGCATTTGAGAGATCGAGATCAATTCATTCTTTCATGAGCATTTGAGAGAAAGAGAAGAGAGAGCAAGGAGAAAATTTCTGAGCAGTGAGGAAGTGAAGGAGAGTAGCAAGAAGATATTTCAACAAATTTGGGCAGCAACATTTATTGACATGCATCCCAAGGCAAAAATCGTACAACAGGCGAAAGGCACAAAAATAGAGGAAGAGGGACAACAGCAAGGAAATGGATTTTGAGACAGGTTTTGGGCACAATTTTTGAGGCAGCCGTACTGATGAAATTCATATGGTCCATATACTCCGTACAAGTTCTTGGCACATTTTTGGAGGCAGGCCGTACAACGTTTAATGTTGTTTTATCTCTGGAAAAATTTATGTTTTGCTTGTTTGTTGATTGGCACGATTTTTGAGGTGGAGTTCAAGCATGGAAATCGAGATAAGTTGTAATTTGTGGTTGCTGGAACTTTTACTGTGTATTTCAGTTTCTTTGTAAAAGCATTTTCAGAAATAAAGAAGAGCTCTCAAACTGGTTTTCTCCAAGAGTTGTAGGGGGGTTTTTCCGGGGTCACATTGACCAAAAATCATTGTGTTATTTTCTGTGTGTGGCTGTCATAATTTTGCTGTGTTTTATTTCTGCAATTTTAGCGATTGTGAAATCTCTAAATTTGTGTTTGCAGAAAATATTGTCATTTTCAGATTTTAGAATTTTTATCATGCTTGGATTTAAAACTAAATGCATGGAGTGATAAGGAAAACTGATAACCGGAGTGGGGGTTGAAATTCTTCATGGTATCAGAGCTTGGTTAGTTGAAAAGTGCAGTTTAGGACAACAAAGTGAAAATTATAGCACACTGATTTTTACACAAAAAACAGAAACCTTTACCACAGATTTGAAGATTTCAGTTTGGTAGGACAGTGAAACATACCTTTGGGTTTGAGAGTTGAAGACAGGTTGGATGGGTAGAACAACTGCAGTGCATGGAAGGAGAGAATCAAGAGCATCCTTGAGGAAGCAAAAGTCTGGGGCATTATGGTAAATACCACAAAGAACCTAGTAGCAGTACCTGCTAACCCTGTACAGTTGGCAAAGTTTAAGAAAAAGAATGCTAAGGCAAAAAGATTGATTCTGGAAGGAATCAAAGATCATGTCATTCTTGATGTGAGAGGAAAGACCTATGCACATGAGATGTGGACAACCTTGACCATTCTTTACTAGAGCTCAAATGAAAATAGAAAAATGGTCCTAAAGGAGAAATTGAAGACCATTAAAATGGCTAACATTGACAGTGCTACAACATATCTCACAAAGATCACTTCAGTGAGAGATGAGTTGGTAGCCGTAGGTGAGATCATTGCGCCCACTGAGTTGGTGAGGATTGCTTTGAATGGTCTTCCCAAGACTTGGGAGAATTTTGTGGATGACATTGTCGCACGAGAAAACCTTCCAAATTGGGAGAAGTTGTGGGATGATTGCATTTAGAATGAGATTAGAAAGAACCATCTTGGAGTAGCCAAACAGGTGGAGGAGGATGACAATGTGGCATTGTTAGCAAGAGGCAAGAAGGGTAGAGCAATGAAGCAATCTTCCAAGTGGAGGCAAAGGCAAAGGTAAAGGCAAGCAACAAAACAAGGAGAAGGACTATTCCAAAGTCAAATGTTGGAATTGTCAAGAGTTGGGACACTATGCTGTTGTGTGTCCGGAGAAGAAGAACAAGAAAGAGAGGGACAAACCCATGGAAATTTCTGCAGAGATAGAGAGCTTCTTAGAGAGCTTTGATCGAGAGTTTGGGTTCATAGCTTGTGAGGCCACTAGTGCAGGATCACCTGCCATACAGGTTTAGAGGGAGTGTGCATTCCCTGCTACTAACAGAGCATCTTCTAGCATTTGGTATGTGCTTCTCACCACATGTTAGGAGTCAGAGAGTACTTCTAAAAGCTTTCAGAGGATGATATTGAAATGGAGGTAGTACTTGGTGATGAATCATGATAGCATTGTTAGAGCAGTCGCTGTGGGGACATTGACATTTGATAAGGGACCCAAACCTCCCTTGAAAGTGTCAGATGTTCTATATGTGCCTGGAATGAAGAAGAGCCTGATATCCATCTTAGCACTTAAGGACAGAGGGTATGATGTGTTGTTCACGAGAGGGCAGGTGCTTATATATCCTAGGGGAACTCCAGCTTCTTCAACTAGAGTGATTGGTGTGCGCCATGTCAAGGTGTACAAGTTTTCATTCCAGACCTTGATGGCATTGAGTAGCACCACCCGAAACAAGACTGACAATAGATCTAGCAGTCTAGAGTTGTGTGAGATTTGGCACCGTAGGATGGGGCACATGTATCATGGGGCCTTGAGTACATTGCGGGAGATCATCACTAGTGTGCCAGATTTTAGTTCTGATCACCTTGATTTATGCAGAGGATGTGCTATGGGGAAGTTTGCCAGATCCCTTTTTCCCAGCAGTGACAACAGAACGACCAAGATACTTGACTTGATTCATACCGATGTGAGTGGTCGGATGTGCTATGAGTACGATGTTTTATTCATTGATGACCACTCTAAGAAGACCTGGATTTATGTCTTGAAGACCAAGAGTGAGGTCTTCAAGCGGTTTCAAGAGTTCAAAGCTCTTGTGGAGACCCAGACAGGTAGGAAGGTCAAGGTCCTTAGGTCGGACAATGGAGGGGAGTATACTCTTGGTGAGTTTGTTGATTTTTGTGTTGAGGCAGGCATTAGGAGGGAGTTCACAGTTCCTTACAACCCCCAACAAAATGGGGTTGCAGAGAGGAAAAACAGATCCATTGTAGGGGCTGCCAAAGCCATGCTTCATGATCAGCGGTTACCTTTATTTTTGTGGACAGAGGCCTGCAATACTGTTGTGTACTTGCATAACAAGACTCCATATCGTGCCTTGGGGAATGTGACTCTAGAGGAGGCTTTTTCTGGGAAGAAGGCTGATGTTGGGCACTTTTGTATCTTTGGGTGCCTTACATATTCCTATGTCCCCAAGGAGAACAGGACCAAGCTAGAGCCCACTGTAGACAAGGGCATCTTTGTGGGTTATAGGGAGACCTCGAAAGCTTATTGGATTTATATTCCTGCGCAGAGGAAAGTGGTTGTCAAGCGGGATGTGAGTTTCGAGGAGAGAGAGCTTTCAGGAGATCAAGGGAGTTAGAGTATCCAAATTCACCAGACCCTCAAGAGCAGTTGAGTCAGTCACAGGGATCCAGTGGTCAAGGATCAGAAGGTACATCGATTACAGTGTCAGGTCCATCAGTGAGCAGTGGCTCTCAGTGTCAGGTGGGTGGTTCTTCGGGCAGCATGCAGGACAGTCCGTAGAGCAGTTCATAGGGTAGTCCACTAATGGACAATTCGCATGGTACTTCAACATCTACAGGCACAGATTCAGGCATGAGTTCAGTTGGCAGGCCTTTAGGAGTTAAGGCTTCTGATGATGATGAGGATTCTTTCTCTCCGGTGGGAGAAGTATGCTCAGGGAAGAGGAAGCCCAAGTGGCTTCAAGATACCTTGGGCGAGGCCACATCACTTGCTGGGCCAAAGAGACAGGTTAGAGAGAGTAAACTACCTAAGCGGTTCTGTAGTTACATGACATTGGTAACAAGCATTGTTGACTCTGAGCCTTCTAATTATGAGGAGGCATCCAGCCAGCAGGCCTCGAGAGAGGCCATGATGGAGGAGTATTCTTCTATTATGAAGAACGAGTTTGAGAGGTGGTGCTGAGGCCTGAAGGTAAATCAATTGTTACTTCCAGATGGCTCTACAAGATAATGCATGATGCAGATGGCAGCATCGAGAAGCTGAAGGCTTGATTTGTGGTGAGAGGCTTCTCACAGGTAGAGGGAGTTGACTATGAGGAGACCTTCGCTCTCGTAGCTCAGTATACATCTATTCGCTCCATTATATCGATTGTAGCAGAGATGCGTTGGAAGATCCACCAGATGGATGTGAAGACCGTATTTTTCAATGGCTTCATTCAAGAGGAGGTTTATATTGGGCAGCCACAGGGTTTTGAGGTGCATGGGAAGGAGTCCCATGTATGCAGATTGAAAAAGGCACTCTATGGCCTGAAGCAAGCTCCTAGAGCTTGGCACTCGAGGATTGATACATACTTGCAGCTGTTGGGTTTCAGAAAGAGTGCGGCTGATCCGAACCTTTACTTCATTGTGGTGGGTGAAGAGCCTCTCATCTTGGTGTTGTATGTTGTTGACTTGATCATCACTGCTGCAGAAAGACTCATTGAGGGCTTCAAGAGAGATCTTGCTTCAGAGTTTGAGATGAAGGATATTGGTTTGACGCATTATTTTCTGGGATTGGAGGTGTGGCAGGAGGAGGGGCATTTCTTCCTGGGACAAGGGAAGTACATTGTGGATATTCTTAGCAGATTTCACATGGAGGACTGCAAACCCATGTCTACACCTATGATCACTACTGGAAGAAGCTTCACGATTCTGATTCTGAGTTGGTGGATCTTACTCTATACGGACAACTAATTGGTTGTTTGATGTACTTGGTCAACACTCGACCAGATATATGTTTTGCAGTTAACATTGAGTCAGTTCATGTGTGAGCCTAGGAGAGTGCACTGGGTGGCTGCAAAACACATTCTTCGTTACTTGCAGCGTACTATGGATTTTGGTCTGGATTATAGATAGGGTGATGGATTGAGACTGGCAGGGTACACGGATTCAGATTACGCAGGGTGCTTCAAATAGGAAAAGTACTTCCGGGTGTTGTTTTGGGTTGGGTTCGACAGTTGTGTTGTGGATCAATCGGAAACAACAGTGAGTTGCATTGAGCTCAGCTGAGGCAGAGTATATGGCTGCTAGTTTGGCTAGTTGTGAGGCCATATGGCTTCGGAAGATGTTGTTTGGTCTATTTGGTCAAGCATTGAGACCTTCAGTAATTTACTGTGATAATCAGAGTTGCATAAAACTCACAGAGAATCCAGTTTTTCATGACAGGTCAAAGCATATTGAGATCAGATATCACTTCATTAGAGACTATGTCCAAAAGGGAGCTGTCAAGCTTGAGTACATTTCCACAAATGAGCAGGTAGCAAACATTTCCACCAAAGCCTTACCATGGGGCAAGTATGTCTACTTTAGAGACAAGATGGGAGTGGTGAGGAACACTTTTCTCGTTAAAAGGGAGTGTTAAAATTTGGGTACCAGAGGACAAGTGGTTCACTAAGGCTTTGATCTTTGGCCTAGGGAAAAGTGTACAAATTTATTTGTACTTTTCTCCTAAAGTGACTTTATAAGTGTCAAAGTCAATTTAATTTAAAAGTGGTAAAGTTACATTCTAATTTAAAAGTGACTTTATAAGTGGTAAGTTACATTCTAATTTAAATGCGACTTTATTAAAGTCAATGAAGAATTAGAAAGTGAAAAAGTGACTATGGAAATAAAATGCTAAGTGAGTCTTTATTTAAGTGGGTGAGTTAAAAAATAAAAAGTGAGAATTAAATGCACATTTATTCTCATCCCTAGATCTAAATGAATCTCAGCCATTAGATCTTAGAGTAACCTAAAATGTCATTTAGAGAGTAAAAGGAGATGAGAAAAGAAAGAGATCAATTCATTCTTTCATGAGAATTTGAGAGAAGAAAAGAGAGAGCAAGGAGAAAATTTCTGAGCAGTGAGGAAATGAAGGAGAGCAGCAAGAAGATATTTCAACAAATCTTGGCAACAACATTTATTGGCACGCATCCTAAGGCAAAAATCCTATAGCAGGAGAAAGGCACAAAAATAGAGGAAGAGGGACAACAACAAGGGCATGAATTTCGAGACACGTTTTGGGCACGATTTTTGAGGCAATTGTACTGCTTAAATTTGCATGGTCCATATAGTTTGTACAAGTTTTGGGCACGTTTTTTGAGGTAGGCCATACAACAGTTAATGTTGTTTTACTGCTGGAAAAATTTATGTTTCGGCTGTTTGTTGATTGGAACGATTTTCGAGGTGGATTTCAAGCACGAAAATTGAGATAAGTTGTAATTTGTGGTTGCTGGAATTTTTACTATGTATTTCAGTCTCTGTAAAATCATTTTCAGAAATATAGAAGAGCTTTCAAACTAGTTTTCCCCAAGAGTTGTAGGGAGGTTTTTCCAAGGTCACATTGACAAAAAATCACTGTTATTTTTTGTGTGGCTGTTATAATTTTTCTGTGTTTTATTTCTGCAACTTCAGCAGTTGTGAAATCTCTAAATATGTGTTTTCAGAAAATATTTTCATTTCCAAATTTAGAATTTTTATCATGCTTGGATTTGAAACTAAATGCATGGAGTGATAAGGAAAACTGATAACCGGAGTGGGGGTTGAAATTATTCAGAATAGCATTAAAAGCATGTACTTACATGCAATAGAACATATCCAACCATCCACAATTTGACAATAGAAAAGCTTCAAGATAAGATAAACCAAATCGACACGTGAAAAATCATCCATAAAGCTCCAATTGATCCTCCAAGAAAAAGTGCGAAATTCTCAAGAGAAAAAAGAGATCTAATCTAAAGTGATGAAGAGAAAATAAACTCATCTCACTTGTATTTATACACTAATGAGGAGTTCGAATTAGTTCCCTTGGCCTACATAAGCCCAAAAATAAAATAATGTGCTAATAATCTAACTTTTGGTGACAAGCCCACCAAACTAGCTCACAAATGAAAGAATACACCTCTTAAGAGGTCACATGGTGAAAAATACATGATTTAGGGCCCTCCAAGAGGTCTAATGAGGTCTGTGGGTGCCATAATGAAGAACAAGACCCTCAAAAGTGATGCCAAGGGGTTGGCCCCTTGTTCTCCAAACAGTGAACTTGTGGGGCTCCCAATGGGTGTATAGCCTCACGGGTCTCCAAATGAGTCAAAAATGCTTGTAGATCATCTGCAAGGGCTTTGATGATAGTGTAGGTGATGCCACATCTTCCTACAAGTCTTGGGTTAGTTGCCAAGTGTATTGTACATCTGTGGGACCGACTGGGCAAAGGTGAACCAGGTGCATCTTCCTTGTTTAATAAGTGAATCTCGAGCAATCTGTGAACATCCTCGAGGATCCATGGAGTATACTGTCTATTGTTGTGGAGGCCCATGGCTCTCAACGCACTCCTTACATGTGCCAATGTAGCGCTTTGGAGGATTAGTTCTCTGTATAGGGAGACGAAACCCAAGATGGAGACCATTTGCAATCTTGCATAAGATCCAATGCGTCCCCTAGCCTTCTAGTACAACAAATCATTAGAGAAATCAAGTAAATGCGCTTACGAACCATGGACCATAGGTGGGGATTTCATAATGCCATGCCCTTTTATAATGGGCTTTGGGATGTGCCAATGTCTCATAAACTCCAAATGGGGTTAACCAAGTATTCTATTAGGTGGTTTCTACTTCTAAAGGGGATAATATGTTCAAGGTACATCCTTCAAAAGGTGGTGGCATGTGACAGATAGGTGAGTGAAGTAGGGGATGAGAAGGGGCAACCCTGGGCCACAAGCTGGGGTACAAGGGTAGCTAATAAAAAGGGAAGCCCACACTTGGGTTTGTAATGTATAGGAGGGAGTAATCGTGGTAAATGAGGTGCTCCGACCTTGATTTTTCCACGCTTTTTTATGTCTTTTTTTTATGATTTTTTTTGATTAATTGCTTGGGGCTCAAGGGGTAAGAGTATGATGCATAAGATATAGCAGTGAATACCCCCTTCTAAGATAGGGCGGTTCATTGCCCACCACGGGTTGGGGTTGGGACAATCATGGGTTCCTATATGATGAAGGAGGCTCATAGAACTTGTAGGAACCAAGGTGATGGCCATGATGATGGGGTAGAGCTTATGTATTGGCTTTTGTCCATGTGCTAAATTTGTTTGTCCTGACCATTTTTTGCATTTTATGGTACATTTTTGTTAATTTTTGCCATGTTCTATGCTTAAGAGAAATTTACTTCAATTTTTCTTATGAGCCCAATATCAATTTCCAGATTAGCAATCACATCAGCATGATAGTAAAATGCAGATAGAACATAAACATAAATAGTAGAAGACAAGCCAAGACAAGAGGACACAAGATCTGGCACCAACCAGGGACAAACCCCAATATGGGGAAACCCTTAATCAAATCTTCTTATATTCTTCAATAGTTCAGTAGAGAGAGAAAGACAGTACAAATATACAAATAAGATATTTTATGATAGCATCAGTAAGTCCATCATTTTGTCAATGATGACTATTCGAAGATGCACCTCTGAATTCATATGACAATCTTCAAACATTCACTAAGAGTGTTCTATCATATTCTTTTTAAAACAGTGCGAAACACGCATATGGATTTCCAAATGAATTCAATGAATTGATTGAGCTGAATACTCAATAATAATACAGAGATATTTTACAAAGATAGAAACATTTAGTTTCTATGTGAGATTCAGTTTCATCTAAGAAATTGCTAAAGAAAGGAAAATAGCAACAATTAGAAGAATGAACATTAAACTAATATTAGAATTATTCTAATACCCTCTCTTAATGCTCAATCTATTTACAACACCAATAGACCTCCTGAATTGTTCAAATTTAGCAGGACCAAGAGGCTTGGTGAATATGTCTGCGGGCTGCTCTGTGGTGGGAACATACTTCAGCCGAACGGATCCGTCTTCAACAAGCTGGCGAATGTAGTGGCAATGAGTTTCCACATGTTTTGTTCGTTCATGAAAGACAGGATTTTTGGCAAGTTTGAG